>JBBPNN010000355.1:0-28675 GCA_038090935.1 Hortiboletus campestris
TTAGTAGCACGCCCGGTGCACAACCTCTCCCGCTTCCCATCAAGGATATGTCCGAAAAGTTGGTATATGAGACGGTCCACCCACACTAGCCTGATTGGCCAGGTAACATTCGTGGTCCCTGCCCGGGATTGAATACCCTGGCTTCTCACGGAATAAGTGGTCAGAGATCCCGGTGACACGATTTGCCCAGGAACATGGTTCTTTTGCAAAGCACCTCAGCTGTAACTGCGTGGCCACTCCTGCTGAGATCATCAATGCTGCCCAAGAAGGTATGTAGATTATGGCACACAGATACTCATCGAGATTTCAATCTGAAACTCGCAGGTTTCAAATTAGGATGGTATTTGGCTGCGTTTATCAATTATGCGGTATGTCCGAGGGGATGACTATCGGCGCAAACACGACTGCAGGCGACGAGCTTACTCTCGTACTTAACACTCTTGAGGGTAAACTTCCTGCCCCTCTCCCATGATAACGGATATCTTGAGTCTTCCCCAGGACCATGCGCTAACCACTGTCGTAGACTCTCGACTCTAGGTGCTGCTAGTACCACTCGTGGAGACTATTATTTTGGTAACAACTACAGTCAACGAGACCTTGTTCGATCAGGTAGGTACAAGCTACCACCCGTTTCTATATTCCTCGTCCCATTCACAGATCAAATATGCTGTCAGCCTCATGGCTTCACCACTGCCGAATCCGCAAGGCCCTCCGCACCAACGACTCCATCGCACGTAAGCCGACCTTTTCGTTCGATACCCCCGCTGCCTGGCTGCATATGCCGAAACGATTATCCCTCTCGCCTTCGTCGTGAGCAACCAGATGGTGAATACGGTGTTCAACCTTGCGTTGGACGACGCACGGGGTTTCTTCGAGCTGCACAAGTACCCCGAGTAGTTCTATCGACGCTAGGTCCCGTACGACTTTCTCCAGGTCACCACCATGATTGACAAGATATTCGACTTGGTCGCCCCCCCCTTTCCCGTACCCCTTTCCCCTTTATGTGGTAGATACAAAGGACTCTAGGAGTGTATATTTATCTCACTGGTCTGGCGCGTCGTTCCACCAAGCGGGCTCTTTCTCAGTTGTGCTATGCGTACCAGAGACAGGCCAACGCGACGGCTCAGCTATATCCCAACCCGATTCCCAAACTCGAGGCTGCTATCAGGGCCAATCTGGTTACGTTCCACCAGACTCCGGGAAACCCGAATTGCAAGCAACTCTTCCCACTCGGACAGTAAGAAGGGTCGAGACCAAATCGGAGTGACTAACGAGGTCATTAGCGTGCCCACCACTATGCTGTGGAGGTAGCTCTCTTTCCATCGGTACTGCGAGTTGTTTCTTAGTAGTCGATGTCGATGTACAGTGACCTTGCTATTTCAGTACTTGATCGATCGATCGATGGAATACTCTAAAGTCCAAAACTATCCATCTAGAGCGTGGGAAGAAAAAGTCGTCCATTGACACGGTCACGGTTGCTTGCAAGCATCACTAATCATGTCGCTACCATAAGGCTCAGAAGTCGTGGTTTCGCCAGGACAAAGTCTCCAGACAGTCGGACCCCATCGTCGAGTGCGTCCTCGACGGGTCACGGGAGGATCTCGGAACGATATCTCGGATACTACGCGAAACCAAAACACTGTTCCTGCGCTCGTCCTTGTCCGGGACCTCCACAAAAGCCTGCCATCTAGGGAAATCACGAACAGCCTCGCGGAGCGGCACGATCATATCGGATCGAGTGGGATAGCCCCTCGACCAAACCTGACCAGCTACGTCGAAGAGGCGAAGGGCGCAAGATTTCATTTTGTCCAAACTAGATCGATGACACTCGCTCGTTCTGATCATGGAAAGTAAAGGACGTCATTATGTCCCGTGGAGTCCGGAGACGGAACTTGGCGAGCAGCTCTAGTGGCACCGGGGCGATAGAAGGGGACCAGGCCCACGCGGGCGGGGTTCTTACAATTCCTGGCCCACATGCCTCCATAGCCCTCTATTCCACGACTTACTTCACTTTCCTTTTCGTTACCAAGGTGTTGTGGTCCGGATAGCGACATTCCGCACACCACTGGATCTCATGCTATCCTTGTGCGCTGTCACGCTGGTATTCCATATGAAGATGAGGTTCGTATTCATTCGTACCTCTTCACTGCCAGAGCATGTGTCCCTTGAACAGCGTCCAGGCCATCAAGACTGTCTTGTCTTCCTGCACCATGCTGTGCAAGTTATTTCTCGGTGATCCGATCCAAGGACCGTTTTTTCGATCAAGAAGGGCGCCAAATTATTAAGGGGTATACCCAATTTGGAAGGTACATCCCACTTATATCCACCAGATATGAAGGAACGTATGGGCGCGAACATATCAACGCCGGGGTGGGAACTATTTGGTTTCAAAGCAGCGAGGCATGCGGACACGTGAAATAAGTCTCGGCCACAGGACAACGTACCGCCATACATGGCGCGGTGTAGCCCAGCCCTAGTATCACTACAAACGGGATTCGAGCAAAGGCACGGATGAGATTTTGAGGCCTGTATCGATCTGATCTACGGTTGGCCCGCCCCCCGAAAACCCCTCGAAAACGATCGACATCCCCGTCGAGGGAACAAAAATACATATACGGCTGTCACAGCAAGCACGCAACATTAATAACGACGGAGAACGGTGACCCACCGCCTTGATTCGGGACAACGCGCACTCGGCATTCATATAGCGCCGCGGGGCACCTTGTAGCCGCTTCCGCGTGTTCCATCGCAAACGTGATACAATCTTGTCTTGGTTCATTGCGTACCTTGTTCCGTGTAAGGTCGGTTGGCAATATTGATGGTCCACAACCCCAATCTGATGCTGTTTTCTCCCAAACTTCATGCAGCGGTGGGGTACATTTAATTTCCCTACCAACGTTTGCCAACTCTGGGATAACTTCCCGCACACTGACCTTCACGTTATCGCAACTATTGGGAAGGAGCGAACGCAAGGATTTCCCTGAGATAAGGTGAGCGAGAGTAACCTCGAGAGAACGATGAGGGGTGTCATAAGGTATTGTCCCCCTGCGGGACGCAAGCGACAGCACACTACCTGGGTCGCAAGTCAAGTGTGCTAATCGACAGGCACTGAGACTTACCTCCCGCTGGGAGACTCAAAGAGCGGTGCTTTACATATCCAAGAGTGCACCGAGGAATCCTCCAGGTTATGTGATAAATATAGTTGATGACCATAACTTTCCGATATCAGGTAAACACAAGATCGGTGCACACCTTGGTCCTTGTCACTGTCGAATATTGCATCCAAAACCCTCCTACCTCCCTCAACAACGTCCAGAGTGCATCCTCTTCGGTGAAACCATCCTGAAACAGGTGTTTTGGGAATTCCTCGTGTTTTTCCGAGAATGAACGTCGTTAATCAGGGGTAAAGACGTTGTAGTGTTCACAAAGGTTCTATGAAAGTGCACAACAGCATGAGGTGTTTTGCAAGGAGATGGGTCGTCGAGGTCACCTCGACGATGGTTGGTCACCGGTCACCGGTCACCTTGAGACCGGGGACGATCGAATCATCAGATGTCAGCTGGTCCGTCTGATACGCGCGTGTCAACGGACTGGCGTAAAAAAAAATCCTGGAACGGGAATGCCGAACCGTTGTTCCTTCTTCCACGCCGAATGGGTCCATCTCGGGCTTACTGTTCGCCCAATTCCGTGAGACGTGTGCCTGCTGAAACTGGAGATCATATCACATGTATCCTAATTATATAAATCACCATCGTCATGATTTCGCTCTACGTAGCATCCGATCCGATATCAAACTTGAAGAGATCGCATCAGTTGCAAGAAAAACCACCTCACCCATTCCTGGAGAGCCAATACCACGCACGTAGCGCCAAAAATGACACACTGATAGATGATGACCCACGGCTTTGTCATATCTCTCCTCACTCACGTTATCTGGAATTCGAAGGTCCACGAGGCAAGACACGTGTAGACGCACCGTACACGTGAATACGCAAAACGGGCGACCCCAGATCGATCTGAACTTGAACAAAAAGGGGGCGCCAGTCTCAATGTGGGGTGCATTTGCGTACCATTTTACATAACGTACTCTTTTTTTCTGGACCATCCTGGACAAAGAATCCGGGTACTACTAACCCATGTAAGGGTGTCAGTTTTCAACTTGCCCTAGCTGTTCGAGTGAAACACATATGTGAAGCCACTCACTGGCATGTCGTATTCTCTTTTACTCATATGGCTTGAACCAGTGATGTAGATCGGTTAGACTAGCGAGGGAAGAAACAGATGATCTCTAAACACATTTATATACCGTAAGGGCCATTGCTGACAGAAGGCCGACTCATTAGCCCAGCGGGGGGGTCCCAGGATCTGAATCTTCGGGATCCGTCATGCATCATGGTCAAGTCGAAGGTCCTGCAATCAACCTGGAGTACTTGCACGTTCACGCGAGTCACAAGCTATCAGCTATTTCTGTTAATTAATTTACTGATCAACGAAGTCGATTGGGCCCTGGATCAAAATTGCAGAGAATAATATCAGCGTGCACGGGTAATACTCAACAATTGCAACGACGATGCTACATGAAGCAAAGCTACGGTATTATTGATAGAATAATGTAACGAAAGCAAAAAAGAAACGTTTACACGCCAAGCCACAACCTGTGCCACATTAACACACACGAGACTGCAAGCAGAAACAGTAATTGGTGTTCATGCAAGACTCATCCACATGCCCGCTTCAGGAATCTTACTTCGAGCCTGGAGGATCTTGAACGCGCGTTGTCTTCCTCGTCCCTCGTCTGCGACGTTCGCTTTGCTAGGCTCTTCGTCACTCTCCTCATCCTCCGCTTCTTCCCCATCCCCTGCGATAAAGTCGAGGGCACCAGGATCTATAGCTCTGGAACGATCTCGTTCCGCATACGAAGCCCTACGCAGGGTGGCTGACGAAGTAGGTCGTCGACCGCCTGCTCGATCTGAAAGCGAGGTTTGGGGCTGATACGACGCCAGCGACAGTGGCTCCCTCTGACGAGATAATGGGCCGATATCGACAGGTAACGAAGCGGGAAATCCGGCATCTCCCAAAGACCATCGTACGTCTGTTCCATGAGCCTACAATAATCAACGTCAAGCGGCAAAGCTTACCCCTCGAACTGCCCCAGTCACTGCCATCCGTGGCGTCTGCCACCTGTCCAGAGCCATCTTCAGTCTCCTCTGGTATCAAGGCTCCAGGGACGCCATTCCGCCGTCTGCTCACGAACAGCTTCCATGCCTTACTATTTCGTTTCCACGCGCTTCTATGACTCGGGGTATTTGCTGCGACCAATTTCAATATCTCTTCTTCCTGTGGATCGGGTTGTTCAGGGTATTCGGATCGAACTTCCTGTAATAGTAGAGCGGGTGGGATTGTACGTAAGGCACCGCTATTTGATAGGCTGGTCGTGGGTTCCTCAGTGTCTTTGGAGTGAAGGATAGAGTAAGGCGGAAGTGACGTCGGCCGGAGAGAGGACAGCGATGCCGGCAACGCCCCAAAGCCCGAAACACGGGAACGTCCTCGACACCGTGCCTGTGCATTCTCAACGAATGGAAGGGTGGGAGCGACATCTGAAGATTCGAGACCGCTACTTGCATCTTCCAAGTCAAATATCAGATCTACGGATGTCATCAGCTCCCTGCAAACAAACAACGAGGCCCACAACCCTTACCCTCGTTCTCTCGAGATTCAGTATTGACCCTCGGGCTTACTCCATCACCTGTGACGACCTCCGCTTTGATGTCGAACTTGACCTTCCTCCTTCGCGGTGTCTCGTCCGCAGGCGGTATCGTGTTCCGATCAGAGCTCTCCGGCGGATGTGCTTCTTCGGCCACCTTGTCTGACGTGGTTACTTTCGCGGCGTTTGAATCTCCAGTCTCTTTAGCTGATTCACCAGCCTTGGGAGCGCCTTCGCTTCTGGTGTCTGGCTGCTGACGTGTACGAGCGACATCAGCTTCCAAGATCGTAAAGTACCTAAAGCTGACGGCTGTGTCCCTCGCTTCGTCCATGCTTCGTTTGAAAGGTTGCCCAACGCTGTCACCATTCATGCGCAGGGATAATTCAGGGGAAGATTCGAGCGATGACGATATCGGACTCTCCGCGGAGCCAAGCGAAGATGGGTGAGACGAGTACGGAGGTGGTGATCGGGGACTGCCGCTTGGAGATCGGTCACGCGGCTCAGTTGGTCCCTGGGCCATGCGGACATGGTGGAATGCCGAGGTCGCTAATGATGCTGAAAGAGAGGAAATCCTGGAACGCGAGGATGATGGGGACAGCACTCTTGGCGTTCTGCTCGGGGTCGGCACAAAATTCCGAATGGAGACCAGAGGCGTCCCTGAGACTCCAGATGTTGACAACGAAACGCCGCGTGAACTGTCCCGCCTCCTCGTCTCATCGGCTTTGGATCCTAACTGCTTCTCCACCTCACTCATATTCTCAACGAACTTTCGCCAAAGAGCCTCCACATCATGTCGTAGCCTATCATCCGCTTGCTCCAGTTCCGCACACTTATCTCGAACGATCGCCGCTATTTGCTCCTCCGCTAATGATCTGAGATGCTCGGAAGCCTTCACGGCGATCGACGATAGATGGGCAAAAACGGGGTGGGAGGGTACGAAAGGTGCTGGAAGAAAGAGTGGCTTCAAGTTGTACAAGAAAGGTCCAACAGGGGAGGCGTTCTGCGCACGAGATTCTTGATTACTCTCGTGAGCCGGCTGTGTCGGTAGCGCCGATGGAATCGTATTCTGAGGTAAAGAGATGCCAAAGGTAGACGAATACGCAGACGAAGACAACAGTCGCGTAACGTCTTCGGCTAGCTAAAAAAAACAATGACGAGTTAACATCATAGAGTAACAGTCAACATCCCAAGAAAGACATGCTGTGTTGGCGGACAAAGCAGAACTCGGTCACACACGCCCATATGACAAAAGAGCAAAATGAGACCAAAGTAATTGTTGATATTGCCTCAGCCAACGGGCTGGAAAAGGGGGGTGGGAACCAGTCAAGCACTCACGAGACAGTCCTTGTGCACTTCAATCCACCCACAACTACTGAGGAGGGTCTCCTGTTCTACCCAGTCTGGAGAGGGGAGCAACGGGCCTTCCTGGATATCCACATCGGATGCAACAAGCTGCTGGACACGATATGCAACCGTCTGACAGAGGAGACAAGTGAGTGTCGTAAATCGGATGCATCGAGAGGAGTCCGCAATGGGTGGGCCGGTTTTCCTCGTCCTCGTAGTGACCTGTGGATGAGCCTCAAGAGAAAAAAAAAGATCGGTTGAAAAAAGGAAAAGGCGAGTCTCACTGCGACCTACGATGGAGATGCCCGAGTCACCGACGTACGTCGGTGTATAGCCCGAGTCAGCAGCGGCAGCCATGAGAAATTCGGGGAGTTTCTCCGGGTGAAGCTGTGGCCATATGCGAACGTTGAGACATTTGCAGGCCCTTGAAGGCTGAATCTGGGGCACCTCCGCCATCTGTGACGTTGCGCTGGTGGAGGGAAAAAGGAAGGATGGGACAACAAGCGGTTAGCGGTGCAGGCGGGTTCCACCAGCGGATTAGATGAATATATGACCGGTGCCGTGTACGTGCATGTTTCGCAATCCAAAAAAGGAGATATGAGGGCATTGTTTTTCCAGTCACACTTTCACCCAGAATTCACAGGTCCGATGCCAATTTACTGTAAATAAATTGCCCGCAGCTTTCGACATTCCCTTTTTCACACAAACGCCACAGGAGATCTAGTCACCAGTAGCAGAGACGCATCGCCCTACAATAAGTATATCACCACAAAGGTACGGGAGATAATGCAACTTAAAAATCGCATTAAGATTATTTAGGTGCAGACGCTGCCACCGCGAGGCCTTACATCACGGCTTCTGCGTTCTGCAACGCACCCGTCATTCTGATAGGACGTTTGGGTTACCTGTCCTTCTTCGTCTCTCCGTTGCCGTCAGCCTTGACAGCATCTTCAGCCATCACTTGACCATATTCATTCACTCGTTTGGGATCGATGCGATATATCCACCGCTGAGTGTCGACACGGACAATATGTCAGTCCGGTGCTGCGCACCATAGATAGCACAGGCGCTCACCTGGTACAAGAATACCAAAAACACAAGGTCGTCCCGGAAGCACGCGAGCCGATGGAGCGTTGGCATTTTAATACAAAACCTGCAGAGTAGTAGTCGCGTGAACCATGTGATCGCATAGTAACAGTTGGCGATCTTACGCAAACAGGTCGTCTACCACGGTCGACAGTGTCTTATAAATCATTGCTTTCATTGGCATGTGAGCCACACTCTGCCGGAGTTCGCCAATAAGAAGCCGCAATCGGCAGACATGGCAACGACGGACCTTAAGCTTATAATTGATGATGAGCTGGGGTATTAGTTGTGCCTGCACAATCGTCGTCAGGGAACCTTGGCAATGCGAACAGAGTCGCCCGATACACTTACAAATCCAAACATATACACAAAAGAGGTCAGTGTCGAGATGATGTAACTGTACCAGCCCCTGTGGGTCTCATAAACAAGCGAATAGATGCTATATGCCGCGAGAAGCGGGATGGCCACATAAGAGACATATCGGAATGCAAGTTTGTCGTATCTGGGAGATCCCCGTCAGCGTCAGAGATCCGCTCGACTTTTCCAGCACACTTACTCCTGTGTCCTTTTCTCGTCCTCGCTGAGGACGTGCTTATCTGAACATGTTATTTGTAGCATGCCAAGCATCAAAACGTGTTCGAGACCATACCTTTAATACTCAACGTATAGGGGAGCATCGAACCGCCAAGCGAAGGCACAATCCGGATATCAACCGCTTTTGTAATCTGACTCGTCGTAGGGTTAACACAAGCGCGGTAATTGGTCACAAAACGTGCTTGCCTTCCAAGCTTCGATAACGACACCCATTCCAGATCCGAGAAGAATCATCCAACTCGTGTCTGTGTTGTTGTCGATGAGATACAGGAGAATCACAGTCTGGACAAACACGTTGGTTATAATCTGGAAATATATCAGATACGTGGCATGAGCGTGAGTCCATCGAGTGTAAGCGAGGGGCATACCGTTCTGCGGGGTCGGTAAGTACAATCAGAGGAGTGAACGCCCCAGATGCTTACCTGACGGACACCCCCACGAGCTCCTTCCTTTGACGCCAATGTGACACATCGGACTTGAATGCGAGCATCTCAAATCTGTACCAGTCAGCTAGGCTAGCCGACACAAATCTCGGTCAAACTCACACCACGTGCAGGATACTAACAAGTCCGGTTAAGGAGAGGAACCATGGATTGGTCTCGAGCAACATTCTCTTCACTTCATCCAGTTCTGCGCCGGTGCCACCGCCCTGCTGCTTTATCGCTTCATCGAAGCCATGTGTCATCGACGCGAAGACTTGAAATTTCAAGTAGGACATTGGCTGGAACGCTATTTGCAATGGCAGGTTAGGGGTTGTGGTATTAATCTCCGTGAGGTGGGACCGCAGCAACCAGAAATCATTTGGGAAGACAATTGGTTTGTAAAAGCCTTTGGTTCCAGTTGCGTCCCTCGCGCCAGGAACCAAGTGGACATCTTTTGCGGCATGAGCATCGTTCGGTCTACAAAAAGAAATACTCACGTTCAGATGTAACCGGAGGTAGTTTGTCAAATGCAACAACGGTCCCATCGGAGATGAGAGCCAAGGTCAAGTTCTGCACTGGATATTAACCCCTGGTTGCGTAGTCAGCGACGGTGGCGCACCCTATACCAATGTGAAACAACCACGTCTTCCTCAATGACCTTACGAAGTCAAATTAGAATGATGGACCAGGCAACAATCCAAGGAGATACCTCTTCCTCCTGTCCCTGCACATCATCGGAATTACTCAGAAGGTTTTTCTCTTTGCGTATCTTGGCCTTAGGTAGATACCTAGTCAAAACTAGGTCACGAACTAGGTAAGACAGCCACTGGAAGATGTGCAGAAATCAACCAACGTTTACGAATGTGGTGTACGGACTGGGCGTCAAACGATGGATTAGATGGGTCCGGACTTGCTCCCTCCTTCGTAAGGAAGATATCCGCCCAGAGAGACGCATTCCGTTGAACAGCCTGATTTGAGTGAGACGCTGTACACGCACGACAACTGTGGCTATACCTCGGGTAGGGTAATATCAAGGTATTCAGTTCTATGTTCGTTCCAATCTCCAAACGTAATGTTTGACCATACGAAAGAAGGTAGATTCTTATCCTGGTCTTCTCTCCATCCAGAGGTCCATTGACGCGAAAACACGTCACCGTTGGGAGATGTCGAAAAGTGTACATGCATGGAGAGCGGCTGCCCAAGCGCCCATGCGAGGTAGGCCTGTTGTGGTGGGAGAAGGAAAGGGTTGACTTGACCGACGGAAGGGGGTGCTTCGCCTCCGGGAGAGGGAACCGGAGTTGTCTGAGGCTTCGTAGGGGCAAAAAGCTTCATCGCTGCAAAGAACTCAGGTTTGACCAAAGCTCACGTTTTCCTACTCACCAAGTTGCGAAAAGGCCCATATCAGAAACACTTGCTGTACCACAATGTAGCATTGAGAGATGGACGGAAAGTACACGTTGAGATGTCATACCTGGACGGCGCCCAATACCTTGCGGAAGGTCCCATTGTCCCCTTGCTGAGCTGGCTGGGCACCTTGTCTTGTTGGTGGTTCGGCCATCTTGTGAACCCGAGCCCGACGTTGAGGACGGTGGTGGTTGCAAGTTAGGACGTGTCGCGGTCCGCCAGTGAGCTGGCAAGCGATCGACACTCCCACGCCCATTAGTCTGATGGCAGCGTCGACCTCGATGAGCTCGACCATCATCGGGGAGCCATTCCAGCTGTATCTCAGCAGTACCGCCTCGCAAAAGACCTTACACCACGAGGCCATTTACACCACTCACAACAGTGACTTTCCCGGTTATGCCACGGTGACCGCACAAGCAGACGGTATTCACGTCTGGGACGTCAGTAAAATGCCATTTTATTCTAGTTGCGACCAAGTCTGATGCAACTGCAGCTCCACAACCTCCATGCTGTAGCATCGTATTCTGTTGGCAAGCATGTCACTTTCGCAATACCTGTCTTCAGTCTGCATGTCACGGAGGACGGGAACAAGTCGGTTATCAGCTATGCACTCTTAAGACATGGCCCGGGCCTTCCCAAAGAACATCGTGGGCGTGCCATCTGGGTGATACGACAAAGCCTTTCCGGTTCAAGAGTCGCAACATGCGAGAAGACTGTTGTAGTTGTACGCTCTTCTTACCCTCGAGACACAATGACTTTCTTTGATACCATCCTAGGTTGATGTTCCACCTGTTCGAATATGTGGTACAGGTCATGACGCAGTACCGCTATTATTCGTTTCGGGAAATGGGAGTCTGTTCCTCGTGGACGCACAGGTGGATATTAAAAAACAGTTGGATTGGCCCGGAGAACGCGAACACCTGGAAACCTTCGTCTTCCCTCGCAAATCGTGTAGATTCTTGCAGGACGACACGGACTCATGTAGCCGTGTTGCCATCATTTGCTGTCAGACCAGCATGATCTTGCACGTACGACTTGTGCTCTTAGGAGAGGACATTGTTACAGTCGGAACTTGCGAGATACCGATCGCAAGCTCGACCAGTGATGCCGATGCCGCTATATGTTGCTTGACTTGCAGTCCGTCAGGGGTTCTCAGTTTCATTGGTGTGTCTTCTATGCTTATCGGTATGGCACGTTGGTATATCATGTTACAGACACGCGTGGAATATGGGCGACATATCAACTCGTATCCCTGAATTCATCCCTTGTCTCGACCCCCATTTCCGAAAACCTTCGCCTCCAACGTTTTTCCAGGCTTAGAAACGGAAAACTATCGGCAAGGAACGCCCTTTCCGCCGTATCCTTAGGCACTTCTCTCGTCTTTGTCGCTGCATTGGTGGAAGGGACCCAAGATCTAACTCTTCAAATATGGGACCTGTCCTATGGTATCCTCCTAGCGGCTCAATTGATGCCCGTACCATCCGCAATTCCTCATGCTCATCTAAGCCTCGCTGTCGCCAACGAAGGACAAGTACTTTTGACCGTGTCACCCTCATCAACTCGCGAAAAAGTAGCTGCCCCTAAGCGTTCCTCGATACACATTGTGCCCGTGGACCCACTACTCAAGTCGAATCTCGCCTTTGCGCTTGGAAAAACGGCTCTGACAGCTGAGTGGCTAATCCCCAAGACATCAGATGCCCAAGAGGACGACGAATCTGCCAAAATTATTTCCGATATTCGAGGCTTCTTAAAGAAGAAAAATGCACAAAAGGCTGAGCAGACTTTCTTGAAGTGGGTTGACAAACATAGCGTAAGGACTCCATCACCCCTCAAGCGATCTTTGTCGCTAATGGCAGGAAAGTCAAAAGAGGCCGCTCTCGGTCACGAATTTGTCAAGAAAATTCTCAACATCGTCCTGGCTCCCGAGCTACCGACAAATCATTCATATACCCCCCGCATCACACGCTGTCTTCTTGAAAATGCCGTTGTCAGTACTATCATGCTCAATGGTCGCCTTATCACGATGCTGCGCCAACGAGGTGACTGGGTGAGGATTCCACTTCTGCGTGGTTCTCGAACTTCTCAGACCTCACGAGTCATTCAGGAAAATCTGATGTTTGCTCTGACGACGGTTGCGGACATATCCGAAGACGAACTTATGGCTTCTGCCAAATTCCTTATCGACAGACAACGTAGGAGTGAAAACGCAATGGACGTCGATGCGTCAGAGGGTTATGTACCACCTCTTTGGACTTATCTTTTCGCCTGCGTGTCATATCCATTCTCAGCGGCCCCATTGCGTCTCGCTATCCGGAAACACCTTTCCGATGCGCAGGATCTGGTCGTGATCCTGGAGATACTAGAGAATTGGATACAGGGAGGAACGGAACACGAGATGGAGGCTCTGCTCAGGTCGCTGGCCACGAACACACAGACGTCGTCAAGCAGGGCTGATTCTCCCCCGTATCCCAAGGTATTTCGGCCACGCTTGTTTCGTACCGTAGCGTTTACCCGTTATCAGGTCATCACGTTCCTGCAAGCCTTGCTCGACGCTTCGTTTGTTGCTCTCCTCCAGTATCAGCCTTCGCACGATCCACTGCATCGAATTCTCTCCTATATAGAGCCCGAGATTACGTTTATAGATAGCATGGAGCCGCTGCGTGGGGTGCTGGCACCATTTGGGAAGGCTGAGTTGCTGAAGGAAAGGACGGGTGCATCTAAAGAGAGTCCAGCGGAGTGGAGAAAACGGAGAAAACAGCTTGAGGAGCAGGCTAGTCTAAGTGTTGGATTGTATAGACTTGAGGAGCTTGCATTCTAATGGAGGCGCCGGTATGATCATGCGACTCGTTCAACTTCACGGCTGCCTTCTCTACCGCCATCACTCATGAGCACCATCAAGGTATTGATCATCACGGGTACGGTTACCTCCGCTCTCCTGCCACGCGCAAGGGGCTCATCGAACACCAAGTTAGCGACAGCGCATCTTCGGGTAACAGCCAAGACCTGTCTGGCCCCGAAATACAACAGATCCTCCGACGTCACGGTTATCAAGAAATATCCACCACCGTTCTCCCTGACGATGAAGCCCAGATCCGTCGGACTGTGCAGGACCAGTCCGAGCGCGGTGCGATAGACTGGATCATCACCACGGGCGGCACTGGGTTCGGTGTGAGAGATGGAACGCCCGAGGTACCGTACCCGCCGCATTCCAAGTTCCCGTGCTGGACAAGTAATGGGGGCTTTCTGTTAGGCGATATCACCTCTGATCGAGCGGCATGCACCGGGGATCGTGCATCTCTTGCTCTCTGCGTCGATCAAGCACACGCCGCTCGCGGCCTTGTCCAGACCAATCGCAGGGACGGTCAAAAACACCCTCGTCGTGACACTTCCTGGGAGCGTCAAAGCTGTGAGGGAGAACATGGAAACGCTTCTCTCCAACGGCATTGTTGCCCACGCGATCGACCTCATCAAGGGAGGTAGCGGTAGGCAAGTACATGCCACATTGGGGACGAGTCACACCCCGTGGAAGGCTTTGAATACGCCTGATCATCACCACCACCATCATCATCACCATCACGAGGGACATGTAGCCCCTCAACCCAGGACAGCACTCTCTAATGATCCATCTGCGCCTGGTAAGTGAGCAGGGATCGTCACATGAATAGGTGTCGCAGACGCGTCTACAGTTTCAGGTCGCCATCGCATATCACCATACCCGCAGATCAGTCTCGAAGCAGCGCTCCAGCTCATCTTGACCGAGATCCAACCTTTAGAGTCCCTCGATCTGCTGGTCTGATCACCGCTAGAGATACATATCATACAGGCTAATGCGCTGTACAGGTCACCCCAGCCCTCGCGGGACACGTACTCGCCGAAGACGTATACGCCCCACAGAACGTGCCGTCTTCGCAAACCACCAACGTAGATGGCTACGCACTTCGATGTATGATGTCCATGCAACCCAGCTCAGAATTCTTGGCTTGACCCTCTGGCCTGACAGCTTCTGATCCTCCCGGAGTCTACAATGTGTTGACATGGAAGACACACGCACCTGCAGAGGATGTCCCACAAGGATCTATATTCCGCGTCAACACGGGCGGGCCGCTCCCCGCTGGGACGGACACCGTTATCATGGTAGAAGACACTGAGCTCGTGTCTACCGTCAAAGACACCAACGGCGGAAGCCTGGAAGAGAGTCAGGTGAAGACGCTTGTGCAGGTCCCCGCGGGGGAAAACACGAGGCTGCCTGGTTCAGACGTACGCACTGGGGATCTGGTGTTACAGAAAGACGACCTGATCACGAGTTTGGGAGGCGAAATTGGTACACTATCGTTTGTCGGACGAAAAGAGGTCAGTCGGATTGCACTTGCCTTCGTCTGTTCGTCGCATTGAATGATGAGACGACGTGCGTATAGGTCAAGGTCCGACGAAAACCTGTTGTGGCCCTTTTGAGCACGGGTAACGAGATTCTGGACCTGCAATCTCCAAATCCATTCCCCAGCGACGGATGGGGTGGGATATACGATACCAACCGCCCCTCGTTGCAAGCAACACTCGAAGGAATGGGATACACGGTCGTCGACCTCGGGATAGTACCCGACGAGTGAGGTCAAATATTTTTTTCAACAAGAAGAGACATGATTGAAGAAAATACCCTAGCGTCGACGCACACGTCCAAGCCATCGCCAAAGGTCTCCAAGAATCGGACTTGCTTCTCACCACAGGCGGTACTTCGATGGGTTCCAGCGACCTTCTCAAACCCGTCATCGAGCGACGATTTGAGGGAACGATTCACTTTGGTCGCGTGTCCATGAAGCCCGGGAAGCCGACGACATTCGCGAGCATACCTGTGCCAGACAAAAAAGGCGAACGCAAGTTCCTATTTGCTCTTCCTGGCAACCCAGCGTCGGCGCTCGTGACGTTTCACGTTTTTGTGGTACCTGCGCTCAGGAGATTGGGTGGATGGCCACTGGAGAGGTGTCAGCTCCCACGTGTCAAAGTACAGGTGAGTCCTGCCGGTGTTCTGTCGATGATGACGTGTGGAGTAAACAATTCACGTCGTGGATAGATTCAAAACCCAATGCGCCTGGATCTTCGAGTGGAGTTCCATCGTGTCATTGTGAAAGCGACGCCAGATGGCCTCAAGGCGTACAGTACAGGAGGTCAGAGGTCGAGCCGGGTGGGAAGCTTGAGCGGGGCCAATGCCCTGGTGCAGTTACCCATCCCCAAATTTGGAGGCCCATTACAACTGCAAGCTGGAGAATGGGTAGACACCGTCATCATCGGTGAAATTCAACCGTAGAATAGCTTTGGTCTGAAATCAATTTTCCTCAAATGTAATGTAGTCCCTTCTTTGATGATCACGCAGTCCTATCGCACAGTCACAACAGGACCAGTGAGGAGAAACCAGTCGACATCCTGACCGCCTCGCGCTAATCCTCGTCAGCTTCACCCGCATCAAAAATAGGCGTTCCCTCATCCTCATCCATAACCGCCCGCTCCTTTCCTTTTCTCTTTCGCCGAGCTTGCTCAAACTCCAACTCGTCCCCGTCCCCATCGGAAGCACTTCTAAGGGGTATGTTCTCTTCCGTATCATCAGCGTCTCGAGAGAGCCGGAAGCGTTTTTTGCGGAGTCGACACCATAAACAAAGGCCGAGTCCGATGACGACGAGTAAAAAGACCAGCGCGGCTGTCCCTGCATTGTAATACGCTTCGACCGCCATCGCACGTCATTCCCAAACGAACGACCATCAGAGAACAACAGACACTCACCATCCCATTGCGCTTTTGTCCGTCCAGGCGTCGTTCCAGGCGGTTTGGGTGAGACGGGGTTCTCGTCATCCATAAAGATAGGCTTGACGTCGTCGCCGACGCTGCTCGGTATGTGCGCTGAGCCCTCGAGGATAGCCGAAAAGTCCATGCCCATGAAACGGAGGATCATATCATGGGCGACGTCTGGGACGTCGTATGGGACCATGTGGGATGCATTGAAAACCTGCGCACGAGGAACGTTGGTCATTGACGCTGCGTTGTAAACGGTGGTTCCGTACCTTGACATACGTGAGGTTTCGTGAAGAAACCCATGTCCCGGCTGGTGTCCCAGCGACAGTCCATGGCTCGGTCGGTGCCGTCTGCATACAGAAACCGTCAGCAGCCGACCCGGGCTCGTACAAAGGGCATGCATGAAACGGCGGGGGAAAGAGAAGGGAGACACTAATAGACGATAGACTCACACCGAGACCCTTTTCGCCGTTCCATGACATGGTATCGATCATTTTCTCGATGCCCATGTAGTTACATATGTAGTCCTTGTCACCCGCGAATAGTAATACAGGGATCCGTTCGATGACGCTGGGAAGAAGCGTGATTGAGGACGCTGAGAGCTTGGAGCGCATCTCGGTCCCGACGCGGCCGTGGCATTCGACCCAATTCTCGGATTTGCCAGTAGCATGTAGAGCTTTGACGACGTCTTCACGCTACAACGAGTTGGTGCAGTTCAACAGCGATGCAGGAAGGTTTGAATACCGAGGACGTACAGCAAGGTAAGAAGTTACGTCCCTGAGGTCCGGCGGCCAATTCAAACCACACGCTGGGAAGTCGTCCTCTAATCGCACATCGTAAATATTTACGCATTTCTTCTCTCCATTCACGCTGCGTATCATCAGGGGTATGATGGAATGGACTAGAATCTGCACCTACGTCCGTGTCTTTGACTCGAGAACAGAGAATGTAAGCTTCTCGCAGTCGTCGATATTTACTGGTTCTAAAGTCACGCCATCGAATTGGGTAAGACATTCATCTGTGGCCCGTTTGTTATCTCTGTAATCCTTTCAAGTGATCTGTTGTTATATGCACGTATGTGAAAGTAATAAGCTCAGATGTACCTGTGACTGCGTATCAATGATACCGTGGGTTGCTGCATATTCGAGGTATGCGGGGTATTGGTTACGGCCATCTATCCAGCCATTCCCGATAGCGGCACCACGTAACGGAATGTTGAGACCTGAATCGAGAATAGCATCCGCTGTGTACGTGTCAGCACTGAAAGGTGGATATTAACTCTGGACAAATCTTCATACCAAAATAAGGGATATATTGTCCTGCAAAACTTTCACCGCCGAGATAGGTCTGCCAGTCGTGAGTGACTGAGAACAGCACAGAGACAGGAAAACTAACATCCACCGATAGATATTCTGGAAAAACCCGATAAAAAGTCCTGAGAAACTTGATTACGTGGTCTGTAGCCTGCCAAGAACTGTCAGGGGCTGGCAAGGACAGCGGGTCCAGACAGAAAGTATACCTCTTGTAGTGTATGTACGTAGTGGTTTGTGCTAGTGTATGACAATCCCGTCCCCGCGGGTTGATCGACTGTCAGATTGTGAGACTTGAGTATAACGAAACAAGGGAGCGCGCGGTCCCGCACCGTAGACCATAGTGGTGTACTCTTCCCAACCTCCTTCGACAGTTTTCAAGCCGCCGTTTCCGTCTACCTTCCATGGGCCTACCTCCATCATAAGCCCGTCTAAGGACGAGCACCCTGGCCCACCCTAGTCGCAATACGATTCATAGTGTCGGTGATGACCCGTTAGGGTTGCACAAACTCACGTTGAACCAGAACATCAGTCTCTCTTTATCAGCTGCTCGCCGCGCTTTCACCATCACGAAAAACAGGTGCGCAAGTACGTCGAGGTCACTTGCAGAGGGCGCATTCGGGTCGGAGAGGATGTGTCCAGCGTATATGTGTAACGGGCGGGTGGGGTCTTGGTGTAGTCCAGGGAGAGTCGGGACGTAGAAGGAGGCTGCTGAAGGAACTATAGCCGCATGTGACATGAGTGTCTCGACCTCGTGATGATATTACTCACTCTCTGTGGGTACTGCCGAAGCCTGGAGGGTTATTAGAGGCAGAAACAGTAGGTATGACCAGGCCGGCCGGCAAAATACTCTAGTGGGCATTTCACTCGTAGATTTGGCTTTCGAGTGGTAAGTGCTGGAGGTATTTGCCTGGCCGCTGTGGGCGATGCTGGGACGGTGGCTGGGTTTGATGTGTCTCTTGACTGAACTGCAAGTTGGATAAACCGGCTATGCAAAGCGCCCACCCAATCCAATCATCATTAATTCATTACACAATCGCATTGCTTTCAGTTGAGGGAACGGTCGATGTACTTTCACTAATTGTCGACTAACTACTACCGCGAAACTGCCAGTGTGCCGTGGTCACCAGACTCAGTGGCCATGTAACGTGAAACCTTTCAGGCACGAACGTCCGACACGTCAAACTTGGACCTGTGCTTATTTCTCGAGCTGTACCAAATTTCTGATCGCCGTCACAGCGTCCACGACTACTCATGAAACCTCTAGCTCTGGTATCGAGCCTGTTCCTTGCCTCCGGACTTGCCAACGCCCAATATTTCTCGGCGGGGTGGACTCCTGGACAGCCGGTACCAACTTTGCCTACCCATGCAGAGTCCCAGGCCCCCAAGTTTACCGACACAGCTGAAAAACGTGGAACAACTCCATCAAAGCATTCGTTCCTCGACAATTTAGTGACTGGCGGTCCTCTTTCGGCGCTTTCTTCAGCCTTTGGGCTCAATATCACTGGCACACCCCATGTGGCCTGGGACGAACAGATTCCCCTTATCACGGATGCCAACTATGCAGACCTGGTTATAAATGAGAAAATGACACCAGAGGAAGAGGAGGAACGGGTGTGGTTCATCATAATGTAAGTCAGTTTCCTCACCCATTTTTTTGCCGACATCGAGAGCGTCGCTACAGAACTTCTACCGCTGGGCAACCAGAGGGGATCTCCAAATTCGTGGACGAGTCTTTTGATGCAGCATATAACTATACCCTGGAGAAAGGCGACTTGGAGCATGTTCGATTTGGAAGGATTGACTACTTGGATGTCACCGCAATCACCACCAAATGGGCAGTGTGGTCGTACGTATCTGTGTGGCTCATCACTGCTTCGTATCGCTCAATCATTCCTTCAGTCCACCCACGCTTGTTGTACTAAAAGATCGAGGAAAGACCCTCCGATTCTATAGAGCTGGCCAGATTCGACTCAGTGCCGAGGTGTTGTACCAATTTCTCAAGGAAGAGGGGTGGCGCCACAAAGAGCCTTGGGCATCCATTTATGGCCCTGGGGGAGACAGGTTGGCATGACCTCCAACACATGAATCTTCCACGGACTGACCTGCATGGCAGAGAATGGGTCCTTGATTACTTTGCGCTGGTTTTGACAACAATCTACGGTTGCCTCGTTCGGGTTCCCAAGTGGCTAATGTATATGATGAGCGGAGGTGTGGCGACGTTCCTCATAAACTTCTTCCACAAGCCAACAGCCCAAGACCGGTCGAAAGTGAAGCCAAAGGGTGTTCCGAAACAACCCGCCACGCCACCAACCGTCGCACCGAGAACAGAGGCAAAGACCACCGCTACCAATGGTCAAAAGACTCCCAGCAAGCGCAGAGGGAGAAAATAGCAACGTATCATATCTAACTAATATATATCTCTATGTTAAGGTGCGAACGCTGGCTTGCGTCCACCCTGTCATTATCTGTCGTTGGTGCATGTACACGTCATCTCTTCTTTCATGTGTTTTCTCCTGTGTCTCTATTTCGGTGTGCAGAGTGTTTGTCTTCGTGAGTCACTTCTGTTTACCCCACACTCCAACCATGGCAACTTCTTGCATTCTCCATCGAATCGTTGGGCTGCTCAACGGACGGCCTTATACTTCTGTCGAGAAGAAACAGTTTGGAAGCGTGACGGCTTCAGCGTCCGGCCCGACGACTTGTAACACCGCGGAGGGCCGCACTCGTCACCAAATAAACACAACCATACATATGATGAGCGCTCAAGCGTTCACAAGCGAGAACATGATTATTGGCCCTGTGCACAGCACGGCTATCGTCAAGCGCAGGTCGAGATCTCTCCTCGTCATTCTTTCCCCCCTTTGGTGCGCCAAGAATGGGTTGAATCTTTACGCCGTGCACAGCATGGCTATCACCAAGCGAAGGTCCGACCGAGTCAAGATCTCTGAATGATCTTCTCGTCTTGCTCGAATTTCCTTGTCCCTCTTTGGATTGCCGAAAATGGACAAGCGAAGATCAGGATCTCTTCTCGTCTTCCTCATATTTGCCAAGTTGTCCCTTTCCTGAGCCAAGAGTGGGTGGAATGCCAGAATAACGAACTTTTATGGATACCTAGTAGCATCGACACAGGTAGAGCTGTACCGACAACTCCCCGACGCATTACTCCTCACGGGCCAATTCAGGAGTTACTGCATCCATCTCCTCCTCTTTGTTCTTTCGCTATGGGCCTCGCTACCAAGGACCTCTCGAGATCGCTCACGACCAAGGAGCAAAACAACATCGCTCATCCTGATAGACTCGAGTACTTCCTCGCCACAGCGCCATCCTGCTGGTCATCAGCGGGTTCCTTGCGCTCCGCAGATAACTCCTTAGGGAACTCTGGACCCGTCTCCCATACTTCCTCACACCCTTGAACCACTTGTCTCTGAGACTGAGTCGGAGAGGGCCAGCCACTCCTTACACCCATGTAAAATGCGACAGCAATATTCTGCGTATGCTAGATACAGCACATTAATAGTAGATCCACTTGTCGTGGCAGCAAGTGAGTGGCGTCAGGGCGACGTTCCACGCTGGCAACCCTGTTCCAACGCGTTATCGATGCTTTGACCTCATTTCAGGAATCAAGCATGTTCAACAGCCCTACGTTCAAGTCGACTCTGTGAATACACCACGGGTTGCGAATATCGCCGAAATGATGGTAGTCCATCAGGTCCTTCGGCATCTTCCAATTTACCAAATCCTTTCTGCTCCTTATCGAATTATATGAAGAATGCATGAGCCATGCAGCCATGGTCTGCCGTCAAGGAAACATTTTTTGTGCGTTCTTGGTGTGACGGTTCATCAACGTTCATCCCCTGCATTAAGTTATTCAATCTGCTTTTTTTTTTCCGTGGCAAGCCTCTCAAAGTTGAGGTGGGTGCAAAATTTATCGCGTGGCAATTATATTGTTGTCGAGTTTTGAGTTATTTCTGTGAAACAGAGGGGCCAGCGTCGGGACAGATCCCGAGGGAGGGACAAGATCAGCGAGGGGGAATACAATGCCAGGAAGTCGGAGCCGGCCAGCATCGAGCGATAGTGCGAGGAGATTGTTTGTCAGGAGGGCACGAGGTCTTGCAGCGTCGGGAGTCGGGACGTCGACAAGCACCGAGGCTAACAATAGACTACAAACAACGCCAAATAGAAACGTAGCGGGAATTAACTTAGGTTGTGTTCGTTTGGTGACTGTACCGAAACTCGTCATCAAACAAACACCATGTGTAACATCAATGGTCCTGTTGGCCGAGCTACCTGAGGCCGAGGATAGAACTTATCAGGGCCACTTGCTTCATTGCGGCCAGGGTCGTGCCAGTGAACGCCTTGAGCGCCGACACCTCACAAGCATGGCAGGTGAAAACATGGTTATTGATCCCGTGCACAGTACGGCTATCGTCAAGCGCAGGTCAAGATCTCTTCTCGTCTTTCTCGTCTTTCCTTATCCCTCTTTGGTGAGGCAAGAATGGACGGAATGCCACGATAACTGACCTTTACCATGTGCACAGCACGGCTATCATCAAACAAGGGTCAGGATTTTTTATCGTCTTTCTCATTTTGCTGAGCCAAGAGTGTGGAATGCCAGAACAACGAACCTTTATGGACACTAGCATCGACACAGGTAAAGCTGTACCGACAACTCCCCGACGCATTACTCCTCACAAGCCGGTTCAGGAGTTACTGTTTTCGTCTTGCCCTTTTCGTTCCTTCGCTATGGGTCTCGCTACCAAGGAGCAGGAAAACATCACTCATTTCGACAGACTCAAGTACTTCCTCGCTGCAGCGCTATCCCGTTGGTCATCAGCGGGTTCCTTGCGCTCCGCAGATATGTCCTTAGGGGACTCTGGACCCGTCTCCCATACTTCCTCACATCCTTAAACCACTTTTCTCTGGGACCGAGTCGGAGAGGGCCACCCACTCCTTACACCCTTGTAAAATGCGACAGCAATATTCTGCGTGTGCTAGATACGGCACATTGATAGTAGATCCACCCGTCGTGGCAGCAAGTGAGTGGCGTCAGAGCGACGTTCCACGCTGGCAACCCGGTGCCAACGCGTTATTGATGCTTTGACCTCATTTCAGGAATCAAGCTTCTTCAACAGCCTTAGGTTCAAATCGACTCTGTGAACACGCCATGGGTTGCGAATATCGCCGAAATGATGGCCCTTCGGCATTTTTCAAATTTCCAAATTCTTTCTGCTCCTTATTGAATTATATGAAGAATGCGTGAGCCATGCAGCCATGGTCTGTCGTCAAGGAAACCTTTTTTGTGTGTGCTCTTGGTGCGATGGTTCATTAACGTTCATCCCCTGCATAATGCTGCATTCACTGGCAAGTGTTTGACAAACGATGGTAATTTTAGCCCAAAACGAGTCTGGTCCAAGTACTGCTCAGGTCCCGCTGTCTGCATGTACATGCGCACTTGCACGCATGCATTCGCCCCACACCCTCTGGCCCACGCATCCTCTCACCCTGGCGCCTCGTATACGCAAGTGCGTGTGCACATGTAGACCTGCTGTCTGCACGTGTATGCGCGCTCGCTCGTACATGTTCATCCACCGACAACAACATATCACTCAAATCCGCGGGTAAACCCAATGCAGGTATGCCACGGGTTGTTTTATCTGGACCCGCACCTAAACCCGGACCCGCATGGATGGGTGCAGGTCATTCCGCTCAGGCTGGTTCCTATGGGTTACCCGTGCTCTTGCCTAGGACTCGTTGTTCTGTGGGCTCACGTTTGGGCATGGTTCGAAATTCTGCAGGCATGTGGGACCTTCAACTACTAGATCCGCCGCATTTGAATGAGTCTTATTGTGAACGCCGGAAGTAATAATGCAGTAGCAACGCAGTACGGTACGTCCCGAGACCGCGCTCACACGATTTGTAACTTGGGAGCTACATCCATTCTGGACATGGAGGGGCCTCGTTATATAAAAGGCCAATGAAAGCACCGTTCTCCCTCCAGCTCCAGAAAGATAGCTGTGTCTCCTCGTCTACCCTGTCGTCTTTCTTGTCGAGACAACTCGCCCTCTGTCGTATATCGACGCCCCGCTCACATCCGTTCCGTGCGCCGTTTGCCGATTGTCATCCACATCAGACATGGATTCCTTCAGCACCACTCTGTCTGCCGTCACTAGCTCCGAGAAAGAGGGGAGCAGCTCGTCGATCCCCGCCAAGTGCTCACGCAGTGACAACTCTGGTTTCGGCACCAACTACTGCATCATTGTATGAGGGTTTGGGCTCACGCGATAGAGAGAAAGGCGCGCGGGCGCGCCCACTGCACTGGTACATTCCTCGTTGTGAGTAGATCTGTTTGCGGATTCATGTTGATCGCACATTGCTCACCTCAGTTATTCTCACTCTTAGCATTGCACGTTAGTCTGGTAAATTTTGTTGGGGTGCAAAGGGGGTTGCAGATTGATCGGGACACGTGATCATCTACCAATGAGAAAACACATAATTTTGAGGAAAAACAAATTTCGTAGACATGTCGGATCGCACTGTATCATGTGTGAATCAAACTCATCGTTCACGTGCACGATAGCAATGGATTCGATCTGCAGGTACTTGCGTCTGCTCACAACCCTACAAGTTCTCAAAACCGCAGCTACTAGTAACAATATATTTGAACCGAGGGCCTCAAACCGTCCATGACACTGTCATTCAGCACCCAGGTCGTCCGTAAAATCAAATGAAGCAGGTGGAATCTCGTCTTCTTCGGCTTCGACACCCTCCCCTGCTAGCAGACTTTCAATGTTACATCGGCTCGGACAACCCTGCGATAACACGCTCAACATGCCTACCAACTTCCACGCTGCGGTCACTATACCACCTTAAACTCGCGACGACGCGATGGATCTGCGTCAGGTCGTACACGGAGATGGAGGTACCACTGGCAGCCACATACGACGCAGCGACCACCGTCACCTCGCCGAGCAACACTGACACCTTGGCATGCATCGCTAAAGGGCCATCCTTCGGGAAGAGTCATGATTAGGATCGTTGAGAAGATGTTGGATCATGTGCCTCACCTATGAGATAAAACCGCGCGTGTCAGAATGCAAGGCGCATAAGGAGGAAAGGTGGCCGTAACCGACTGACCTCGACCATGCGCCCACCGTCTGGCCATGCCACCGTCATTGTATTCCCGTCCGTCGCGAGCAGCTGACAAGGTTTTCCGCCCACCGCACTGAATCACTGACTGAGCGCATACACCACTCCCCTTACCCAGTGCCTACTGATGGATGAGGACTCTGATCCAAGTTCAACTTCAACTTCAACGTCATTGCCAACGCCCACGTCCCAGTCGCACAATAACTCACCCCGATCACCTGGACGATCAGTTGCATATAATATGCCAACGATACCCCCGTCTGGATCACATGGAGAAAGCTAACGGGTTCGGGTTCGGCGTCGACGGTGCTCAGGGCAGAAACGAATTGGGTTTGGGGTTGAGAAAGGAGGTTGGAAGTGAGGGTTTGGGTTCGTTCGAGGACTTGTGCATGGACCAGTCCGCGAAGATTCCCAGATTCGTATATCTTACCCCGATGTATGGCGAAATCTTGCTGGGATAGATCGAGGACTACGATGAGCGTTTGACTCGGATTCGTTCATTCACGGAGACTCGTTTCTCGCGTGAAGGTGCAGAGATGGGCCACAATCTAGACAAGTTTGAAGGGGAATGATATTGTTTTCGGCGTTGGGATCCATGCGTGCATTGCAACAAGTGTGGATCGAGCTTATCCAAGACTTATCCTACTCACACTACTACTATGTCGTCAAGTAGGCCGGAACCCTATTCTTTGGTTAGGGTTGGGTTCCGCATAAGTCAAGCCAAGACTTCCCACGGACGTTACACTTTGGTTTTCCCACGAATTCTTGAGTCGCAAATCCTGTCTTTGGGTCCAGGAAATTTACCGAGCGTGGTGGAATGCCAGAATAACGAACCTTTATGGATACTAACATCGACACAGGTAAAGCTGTACCGACAACTCCCCACGCATTACTCCTCACAAGCTGGTTCAGGAGTTACTGCATCAATCTCCCCCTCTTCGTTCTTTTGCTATGGGTGAGGTGGGTGCAAAATCGCGTGGCAATTATCTTGTGGTCAAGGCTTTGAGTTACTTCTGTGCGCAGTCGTTTACGGTGTTCGTTATCCTACTAACTCTGAAGGTTTCGGTTGAGTTGTCAGCATGAGTATGCGAGCACTCCAGCTGTGCTATCATCGGGTACTGTAGAGTAAGGATTGGGCATCAAGAATTCATTTCAGCACACGCATACATCATAATGACAGCGGATAACAGAAAAAAAGGAGTCTAATCCAAGTGCCGTGTGCGTTGGTTGGTTCTCCTCCATCTTCTCCTACCACCCATGTGTAGCGACTAAAGAATATTTGATGAGTATGTTTTTCAATGCAGAACAGGCACTGACCGTAACATTCCAGCGATGCGGTATGCATTGCTAAACCTCTGGGCCGCGTGTATGCTTTGCCGCAATTGAGACACCTGAATCGGACACCAAGGTGGATAGACCGGATGTGCCTTGGAATATTCATCCACTGCAAGGTATCGGGACACCCCACCCACGGGCATTGGACAACCTGTCGCTTTGGGTGACTATGGCCATGCATACGAAGGTGAACCCCGATGGACCTGTCTGAACCACCGAGCGGCAGGGTGCAATGCAAGCCACCAGCAAGTCCACACGTGGGTGCTGGTATAGCAGGAACTTGAAAGCCTCCCATCGCCACTTCGTGGGGGGGAATGCCCTCCGAGGCATTGCTTCCATGAGAGGATTCATGCACGCCTGACAGGGGAGTCAACAAGACAGCGTTGGTGAACGCTAACCCCTACCGGCTGCCAGTGCGACTAGTCCCAAAACGTGTGGAGGAACAGGCCAAACAATATCAGACCCCTCGGTGGGGATCACTGCGTGGGTCTGTGGTGGATTTTCCTGGCTCCCGGCGACGGAGACGGGTGGAAAGGCAGGAAGATCTTCTGCCTCGGGAACGAAATTTGTGTTGAGCGGTGCTTCGAGAACGAGCTTGTACATGTGAGATTCTCGGATTCTTGGCGCCTAGACCTTGCAACCAGTGGCCTTTATATATACAACATGATACCTATAATTCCGTGTGCCGGCGCGTGAGGTATGATCCGTGTCGGCGCGGACTCGGACTCCTCTGATTCCGCTCACCCTTGCAAGAAGACCATGACACCGTGGCAATCGAGGTGCCAATCGCCCGACTCGGACGCTATCTGTGCCTTTAATTGATTACAACATGGTCTGATCACGTCTAATCCATATCCAGCAAACCTCTTTTCCGACACAAAACCTTAATGCATGGCTGGTGTGTATGTAGCCACTCATGCCTGGCATAACTTCGGGACCAGTTGCTCTGTCCATGGTGTGGGCTTTGGTTCACTCGATCAATTTTAGAAGTCATGACGAAATTTGCTCAGGCCGAGGGTCGAAAAGCTTATTGATCAAGGTCACTCGCTCATCGTGGCCACTTCTTCGAAACAGGGGCCCCCAAAATGGATGTCTCGCCAAAAGGAGAGCGCCACAGGGTTTGTTTACACAGAAAAAAAAGGGAAGCAGGCTCGTGAGTTCTCCAAGTCAAACTCTTAGAGCACCATCACAACCCTCCCCTTCTGCCTTGACCTTCGTAAGTCCACACAAATATTCTCATGAGATACGGCTAAGATATTATTTTCTGTTGATCCGGATGAATTGAACTGATTGGTTCCGTCATACGCTTTAATCCACGCTGCGGGTGAATTGCCTGCGTCGACAGGTCCCACTGATCTGGATGAAATGTTTGATCAATTGCACATATAGGTATACTATCATGTCCCGGATACAGACAAAGAATTGAAACTGGCGTTTATTTAAACAAGTAACAATCAAGATCGAACAAATTCTGATGAGCCTCCTGAGAACAAAGACCATATTGATCATAGGCGTGTTGGCAGCCATGGCCACGGTTACGTCTGAGTTAATCTGATAATACCTGGCAGGCCGACGGCCAGGTCCGCAACTCAAAATCCACCCTGCCTAAACCCTTCCCTGGCAAAACGCCGCCTTCTTCGTTGCCTCCTGCTTACGGCTGAAACTGCTCCGTTGCCTGGATTGCACAACTTGCTCCACTTCATCGGCCCCGTTTGTTGGGTGGTGGCTTGGCGGTCCCTGACGAGGGTTGTAAGTGCCGGTCCTTGTTGACTTCCCCCTGCGACGTCGGATTACGTCAGATTCTGGATTGTCTGACAAACGCAACACAATTGTCGAAGCGGCATTTTGAGCCTATGAACTAGTTGCCACTCTTGATGTGGCAAGCCCTGCGACTCACCTCCAATGTACCCGTCGAACATATTATCCAATAAGTTTGTGGCAACAATGAAGTTGCTTTGCAATGCTACCAACACTGAGTCAACGTTCTAGTAGACTATTGTCACCGCAACACCTGCTCTGCGAACTTGTACTTAGGTTGTATTTTTTTGGCCTGGGTGACTGTACCGTATGGAGAAAAGCTGGGCCGTTGACATATGGGACATTTATTTGGTGATGACGTTTAGAGGGGAGTAAGTAGCGGACAGCTTTGCTCTTCAAGGGGTGGCTCCGGCGTGGGAGCCTTCCCCGAAGTTAGGGTAAGGTGTCAGTGGATAATTTGTGTACGTATTCAATTCCAGAGCGCTGATAGTAAGGTCAGGTCCTCGAACATGCCACACTGGTGGGAACACGTCCGTCCTTTTGCGGTGATGTCATTCTACGCGAGCCAAGGTACGCGGCGGCGTAGAATTAAATTTAGTCTATGCGTGAGAGCGCGAGTGGCGCACCTTCTATGGCGGAATATCTGCACATTTATTCCCGACCGCGTTCCGCGTCCCGTGTACCTCGGTGCATACTGCGCGCACCGCGTTCTGCGCGAACTGCATGTTGCGCGAACTTAATATTTATTCCAGACCGCGTTTCGTGTCCCTCGTACCGCGGCGCATATT
>JBBPNN010000356.1:0-28655 GCA_038090935.1 Hortiboletus campestris
GTTTGATTTGATCCACTTCCTGCCAGCAACAAAATACCTTCTGACTGCTGCCATACTGAAAGCTTGAATGTTGGGAGTACCTTGCCACCAATAAAGGTGTCTGATCTGAAGAAGGCACTGCCAATGGTGCACAAACATCCAACTCAAACTTTACATGCACAAGACTCACCCATCTGAAGATGGTGTCATACTGTAAATGATTGTCATGGGCACATAAACCAGGCAACCCAAGTTCATGTTCCAAGTTGGAGATTGCACAGCACTTGCATGTTGTACACACTCAGTGATGATGAAAGAGGCTTATAGGGAATGGCTCACAGTTGTCCAGATCTAATTCAATTCATGGATCACCTCATCTCCAACAGGATGTAGGTACCAATTATCAGAACAAAGACTTGTCAGTCAGGTGAAGGGTAAATACCACCCTCGGTGTGTGCCCTGGTTCTATACCTGATTTAAGCAAACCATCCGTCTGTTTGTCAAAGAGTTTGACGAACAGACTATGCAAATACCGAGGATGTGGACATACAGGGGAGTATAAGGACTCTCAAAGATTTTGTCTCCTCACACCATCGCGGTGTTTCCATAGAGGTAACGACGTATAAAATTCACGCTTGACTTCCACTGGAGAGGCCGTCAGCGACGCGCAAACGTCCGACTCGAAGTTGACCTACACGAGGTGTGTGCAACTAAAGACACATTATGGACCTCCCACCCATGCTCATCGGTGGCATTGCTTGTCGAGCACAGCAGTCACAGGCAGCGAGAGCTACCGGGGGGATGGCTGGACCAGGTTCGTGCTCAGACAGTCTAGTATTGCACTTCAACGATGGTACAACAAGATCTGGGCTGAAGGGCTGACCGTGCATTCTGTCACCTCGTTTCCACTAGTAGACTGGAGAAACTGATCTGAGCCAGGTCAGCGAAGGTGGTTTCGTTACAAAGAATCGTCCTAGCATGGAAATACTCCCACCAGTCCGCCACCCTGCTACCCGCGATTTATCTGCACACCAAATGGTTGCAAGCAGCTGACAGTGAGTTTGTAAACAGTGAACCGAGGTGAGGGCGTGAGCTGGCACCGAGGGACGCCTTGGGTATAAAGCTAGTTCCACTAACCTAAGGCTAGGAGGAAGACGTACAAAACCACGGATTAACCCTTCCGACCCTTCCAATGCGTGAACGCTGCCATGTTTCCACACCCGCACCTGCCCGATCCATGAGAAGACGAACGAGCGGACGCCCTGAAAGCACGCGTAGTCCACTGGCCATGACGAGATGATGGGACTTGTCCGAGTATGCACGAGTAGATAGGCCCTCGCCTGTCCAACAGCTCGAACACCACTTCTCGGGTATTGAGTAACGTGTCGTAGGCCCTGTCAAAGTAGACGAAGGTGCGTGATACGACCTGGTAGAGAGAGTCAAGGACGTTCCCGCTCGACATGGACGGAACAAACTGACCGTACTGCGTTGCCCACTTTGCACTCAACAGCCAGAGCTCGCTCAGCTGTCCACGAGTTGAAAACACCAATGAGCCTCGCAATAGGAATATCAGACTTCGCAGTGGTATCCCTGTGTCATTCACCACCAGGAAGCGTGCGAGCTGGAAACCTATGGAAGTTTCAGGTTGGCATGAACTCTACTCGACGCATGATTCATGGTCCTCCTCTGGCATGTCGGTGGTCTTTAAGGCCCTACCTCGTAGCGCAATCAGGTGGGGGGGAAAACACCGTTTCGGGCACTCATCAACTCCCTCGCCCTCTGAGTTCTTCATCACGACCAATCGCTAACTTTCAGCACCCGCGTCATCCGGTATGGCCCTTGCGAGAAGGACACTGGATCTCCCGCCCGCTAGCCATCTCCATGCATTGACTGTGCGTTGTCTTCACCAGACTGCGGTCGAGGTACGTCAAGCTCTTAGGCACGTCCGCTGTGAAGACATTCCAGTTTCGCAATTCAGTGAATAGTCAGAAGTGAGCAAAATTTCACATTCACCACCATGCATAAATAGAGTCCATACTATCTCATAGTCCGACGACAGAAAGTTGGAACATGACTCGCGAAATGACAACCCCAATCAGATCACTGTCCTATTTCTTTATTGCCGCCATAGACAACGGGCTTGCGTCTGCTTTCGGCCCACGGATGAACTGGCGGTAGGCAGAATCAGATATCAGCTATGCACAACGGGGCCAGGACCTAGCTAATGGGACCATCGCACTTACATCCTTTACACGCTCAGTCCTCTTCCTGGGAAGTCTTTCTGGTGGAGGTTGCGACGACGATGCCTCCGAGTCGGTATCATATAGAGACCCATGTTCATCACATGGTGGAAGAGCTTGAGCTCCCTGTGCATCGGTGTTGTTAGTGGGGGCGTGCAACTCGAAATTCAAACACCAAACACCCACTCTCTTCTGAAGTCTGCGCAGAGATTTACGCCGAAGACTCCTGAGATAACTACTCATGCTCAATAGGAATGAGATGGTGGTCAGGTGTCGAGAGGTATATATATGCGTGTACCATGCTGCCCCAACTGTCCTCGGAGTCGGGACTGCGTTTGGTCCGACTCAAAGAGAGTGAGAACTCTCGTGCCGGATAAGCTGTGTTGCAAGTTGAACGATGGAGTTGTGACGCGGCAAACTTAGAACACCGACTAAACCTAAGAAGGCCCAGTGTCTTGCAAGCGGGGATTTGAACTGACCGTAATGCATTGCCCACTTTGCGCTGAACAGCCAGGCTCCCTCGGACAAAAGGTGAGCCACGTTGTCAAGAATTGGGAATAGCTTCAGCCAGGGTGCGGTGCGGGCGAGTCCCGTCTGCCACGACGTAGACAGCTGTCGGTACTATATAGTGGCGTTCACTTGTCACGTCCAAATAGATTCCGTTGGGTCTTACTCTCGTAGGACACTCGGAGCTGAAGTTTGACACCCTGCTGAATACTGAAGGTGGGATCCAAACGTCTGTTCGAGACTAGTCGGGTCTGGCTTTCTCAACACTTCACGAGATCGTCGAGTTTTGAATCTCCGAGTCTAGCCTCTCGTAGCAAGACATCGGTACACAAACTTACAGATCCGGATTCCCTTGATGGTCGATTTCCAGTCCCAACACGCAATCTGATCCTCATCCAGCAAGTTTCGACATGTTGAACATACCAATGGGCCACGCAACAAGGATATCGGACTTCGTGGTAGTATCCCTGTGTCATTCACCACCGAGAAGCGTGCCAGCCGCCACCCCGAGGCCTATGGGCATGGTCGTCCTCTGGCAGTATGATGGCCTTGAAGTTTGAACCACGCTGGTAGCCTCTTTGCAGTGCAGGCCAGGTGGGAGGCAGAACACCGTTTTGTGGTCAACCGCGCTCTTCCACACCCTCGCCCTCCGAGTTCTTCGTTACGTCTGGTCACTAACTTAAAAATTGTCCGCGTCATTCCGCTAGTCGTTTCTATGAATTGACTGTGCGTTTCCTTTCCCAGGCCGTAGTCGAGGTACCTCAGGATCTTGGCCCAGCGCTCGTCCGCTGTGAAGACATTGGAGTTTCGTGATTCGGTGGATAATTAGAAGTGAGTAAAAATTTACATTTACTACCGTGCCTACACAGACTCCATACTATCCCATAGCTCGATGACAGAAAGTTAGAACATGAGCGACACGACAACCCCGATCAGATCACTGATTTTATCTCTTTACCGCCGCCGTAGACAACGGGTTTGTGTGTGCTTTCGCCCCGCCGATGAACTGGCGGCAGACAGAATTGGATATCAGCTATGTACAACAGCGCTAGGACCTAACTAATGGGACTATCGCACTTACTTCCTTTGCTCGCTCAGTCCTTTTCCTGGCAAGTATTTCCGATTCCAACCAGTCAGACTCGTCACCAGTAAAAATTAAACCGGAAAACAAACTTTTCTCGGCGAACGTCTGATGGCTGCACCTCCTCCACCTGGCGGCAGACAGAATCAGATATCAGCTATGCACAACCGGGATAGGGTCTAGCTATCACATATACAGCATACACATCCACAGTGGAAAGTTGTTCTTCACGAATGTCCGGTGGAGGTTGCGACGAGCATGCCTCCCAGTCAGCGTCATGTAGAGGCCCATGTTCATCACATGGAGCTAAATGCCCCTCATCCTCTACACTGTAAGGCAGAGTCTCACGGGAAGTGCGCTCCACAGCGCCATCCATAGCTGAAGCCTCCTGTCACGGTGCATCAGTGTTGTCAATGCTAGTGGGGCCGTGCAACTCGAAATTATACCAAACACCCACTGTGTTCTGATGTTTGCGAAATTTACGCCGACGACCCCTTCGATGACTATTCATGCTCGATGGGAATGAGATGGTGGTCAGGTGTTGAGAAGGCAATTAAGCATTACTTAATTACATAAATTGAATAGCGGATTCATTTTGCAAAAGTGAGGACGTTCGGGAATTGTGATTTTCGGCACTTCCGGCGGAGTCCCGGATTGCAGCGGATTGCCGCGGACAGCAAGCGGAAAGGCATTGGACCGTGCACAGACGGTAACATTGATTTACTGCGTTGTGCATCCGTTCTGACCCTTTTGTTACTCAGGAATCGCTTGCCAGACTCCTGCAGATATCATCATCGCCCCTCAGGCCTCAGGAGGCAATGGTTGTGTTGCCAAAGGTATCAGCGCTACAGATGCAGCACCTCTGCCTGACATGCTCCTTTCAGCGTGGATTGGCCTCATTTTTCGTGCTTCCATCTCGGCCTCCTCGACGGTTCTTGTCCACGATGGGACATCAGGTAAACAAAAAGCGTACCCAATCTGACCTTGGCTTACATTACCTCTCGTTTTGTAGCGGCTGGCTCACATGTAATCCAGGTATCCAAATGATTACTTCGGGCGGTCATGGCATCCCGATCTCCAACATCATTGACGACTTCTCCCTCACTACTGCAGAGTGGATTAGGACTGGGACCATGTCTCAATTTGACGTTATATTCAATGACAGCAGGAAAAAGGTTTATGCTCGTTGGTCAGAGCATCTCTCGCCGTTTGGATCCTATGTCCCCATCCAATCTGACGAAGTCCCCGAGATTCTGTCTGGTGCTGCACCCTCACATATAAGTATCCTGAGCATCAACTGCCTTACTGCTGCATTGTCGACTTTCCTCGTTCCCGCAATCTTGGCATTACTCTCAGCTCACGCTTCACGATTTGTTCTCGCACTGTCACAATGTCTGCGTACAAGGAGTCCGTTTCCGATGATGTTCACTCCTTGGTCATTGTTCCCGACGCGAGCCGTACTGTCAAAATCAACCCTGCTGCTCAGCTCTTTAATCCCACATCCAGGCATTTCTTAATACATGGTGGGGGATTTCGTCCATTGGATTGAGTAGCCCGGGATGAGCGAGAACCATGCACTCTGGCACTGGGAGTTGCTGCGCGGTAAAGTGGGAACGGGCACGCCGATCGCGTTGGATACCTCTGGGAACCCATTCGCGTAGGCTGGGTACTAGACTACGTTCAGGCACACGTTAGTGGCATGCAATGATACACTGGCAGGGCGCATACTTTGGTGCAATTGCTCTATGTTGGTTGCTAAGATTGATGATTGCATCATGCAAAGAACGTTCGCGGAATTTCCGACTTATGTAAACCCCCCTAAAGTTCCTTAGACCGCTGTTTGACACTCCTTTGGCACTTGCTCATCGTTGGCGACGCGATGGCCACTAAACTCGAACATTATCTACATACGCGTTTCTTCTAATACAGAACTACAAGGGCTAGTATGTGTCTGGGCGAAATCGCGTAATTGCTAACTCCTGGTTTGCATATGTTCAACCACATGCCCTCAACCTACAGCCTCTTTACGCGCGTCCATGGTGGTCGAGCGACGGACGACCGAACGTCGGCTGCCGGGGGTAATTCAGTAACCAAACGTAATTGTTCCGAGAATCGAGCTCACAATTGGCGCAGGCTTGTTGTCCAGAATGGCCTCGATTTTGTCAAGGACCTCCGGCGTAAGCTTGGGGATGACATCCAGCGCTTTCAAGTTATCGAGGATCTGCTCAGGTTTCGAGACTCCGAGAATGACCGTGCTCGTGTTAGGGTTCTTGGCCACCCACGCCAACGCCAGGTGAGTCACGGAGCAGCCAAGTTCTGCGCATATATTCAGTCCGGACCCTAAAAAATAGCTATCTGATACATACCTTTCTCTGCAAACTTGGTGAGTTTCTGGACCTTGGTGATCTTGGCGCGACCCTCCTCTTCGTTAAGACTCTTCAGTGTATCCTTGAAGAAGTCAGAGTGCGTAGCGAAACGAGAGTCTTCTGGAATGCCGTTGTTGTACTAACAGAGGTGCACGATGAGGTGGACTTGAATGGTGATAGAACGTGGAATACCTTCCCGGTGAGGAGACCGCTCGCCAGTGCCGACCACACAGCGGTGCCAATGGCATACTTTTTGTATACAGGTGCGTATTCCCTCTCCGGACGCTCACGGTGAAACATGCTGGGTTGAGGCTGAGCGATTTAACACCCATCCATACGTGGAAAAACGTACTGGTGCTGGCATTGCTCAGCAATCGGGGGAATGAGGTTGAGCTTGTCAGCAACGTCTGCATAAATCTATCAGGACATGACCTTCACAGCATGAAATTCACCCACGGTACGCTTCCTCGATGTCACGGGCAGACCACTCTGACGTTGCCCAGTAGAATGCCTGAGGTAGAGGTGAGGCGTTTTCTCGACTAGCCAGGGAGTGTACTTACCCAACCTTTCTCGATCACGTAGTTAAATGCGCGAACGGTCTCCTCGATGGGAGCTATGCTGGATCAGTACCCGCACCAACTAGAACAACAACATACTGACTAGAGTAATCAGGACGGTGGGCGAAGATCACATCAACATAGTCGAGACCCAGGCGCTCGAGAGCAGCGTGAGTACCTTCAATGATGCTGAAATAAGAGTGAAGGATAGCCTCTAGTGTGGAGTCGTGAAATTGAACCTGAAATGGACTCACTGCTTTCTAGACAGACCAGTGTCGTTGGGACCAGAACGAGTACCGAAGAACAATTTAGTCGTGATGATCAAGTCAGTTCGGTGGTAGCCGAGTTCCTTGATAACACGACCCCTGGGAATTCGGTGAGCAAACATTTGCAACGCCAAAGTCACAGGGAATGGAGACAGACATTTCAGTCTCTGAACGACCTTTGGCATAACCCTCAGCAGTATCGAACATGTTGATACCATTTTCATAGGCAACTTTGATGATTTCCTTGGACACGAAATGTTAGGCTACCTGTCCAGTTCACGACCTTATCGCTTATCACCTTGACTGGGTCACCAGTGACGGTTCCTCCCAAAGTCAACCCTGTGATGCAGTGGTTGATAAGACACCATCAACCTCCAGAAATGTTATTATCCACTTACATCCACCCAGCGAGAAGACAGGAACTCGCAAGCCGCTGGGGCCGAGGCGGCGGAATGGCATACCCTTGGGGTCGAACTCGTATCTGACAGTGGACATGATAGTTACTTGGTGAATGCTCAGTGGGAAAGTTGGGCTGTTCGACGTGAGTCCCTGCACTGAAATATCGAACCTGGATATATAGGCACCTAATTGAGCCCGCGTTGCCAAGTAAGGACCTATTGGTCCGACCAACGAGTCCATACCAGCGAGGGAGTGGGTACGGTCTTTGCGAATTGAACAAGCCAAGTTGCCAATACTAATATTAATAAGACCTACGATTTCAGTACGCCAGGCCATCGGACGCCGCACACATGAACAGAGATCAGCTCCTAGAGCCACGTTCAAGTATCGCGGGGCGCTTGGTTATCAATGCGGATGCTCGCTTAAATTATGGGTTATCTAGACGCTGGCCCTCGGCGAATGTCCACCACCGGATATTAGTGGGAGGTAATATGCGAATTCCTAGAGGCCACACCCCACCACACCCACGTTCCCCGTGAACGATGCATCCGCAGGTGAAGTTTTCATAGTAGTATTGCGTCCATGGAGCTCCACACCGACCGTCTTTTATCGTCACAAGGTCCGGAACGGTCCCACAATCAAAAAGTTCTTGGCAAGGTACTCAGATAACGCGTTCACTCGTCACCAGTGCCTATCGCGTTGTCGCCATTGGCCCCAGACGTAACCTCACGGTGGCTCACAGGCGACCCTACGGGTCGAGAGGTGGCCAGCCAAAGGTGTGCTTAATCAACATCGGTTAGGGTAGTTCATCCAAAAATACCAAACTACGTACCGGTTGTACTGGCCCATTTTCTAGAATGGCCTCTATCTTGTCCAGGATCCCCGGCGTCAACCTGGGAATTACCTCGAGTGCCTGCAAGTTGTCGAGAACCCGTTCAGATCTGGATGCGCCAAGGATGGCGGTACTGGTATTGGGATTCTTTGCGACCCAAGCCAAAGCCAGGTGCGTGCCTAAACAGCCAAGCACTATTCGCGTTTAGGATGGGTCGATAGAAATACGGTAAACATATTTCAGTCCAATCACCCATTTTAGCTAGTGTTGAGAGCTCTTTAACTTTCCTGATCTTCGTAATACCATCCTCCCTTTGGAGACTCTCGACTGTCCCCTTGAAATCTTTCGAATTCATCGTGAACCGGGTACTCTCGTGGACACCATCATTGTACTGTGAGATATGAATGAGAATATCCCAACTTCTTCAACATCATTAACCATACCTCCCAGTAAGCAGACCACTTTCAAGAGCCGAGAAAACTGTGGTACCGAGTTTGTACTTCTTCTACACAGGGCTAATTCAAGTCGTGAGCTGACATTCCATAATTCATAATACTACCGTACTGGTACTCCCTTCTCTGGACGCTCGCGGTGGAACACACTGTACAAGATGTCGGTGAAAATGTTGAGCCAAGTGCAGAACGACGTACTTGTGCTGCTGACATTGTTCGGCAATGGGTGCGTGCAGACCAAGTTTGGTGGCAACGTCTGTATGTCGGGTGAGCTTACAACGCAATTTCACTCACGATGAGCCTCTTCGGTCTCAAATGCGGACTATTCAGACGTTACCCAGTAGTGAGCCTAGCAAGTACAGTTTGGATCATCGTTCGTTCACGGCTAGGATCCAGGAAAACGTACCCAGCCTTTCTTAATCATCCAATTGAATGCCCGAACGATTTATTCCATGGGTACTGTTGACGAGCACCATCGTCATCGTTCGCTTCGTGTGACAGCAAACACCTTACCTGATACATCTGGACGGTGAGCGAAAATGAAGCCAACATAGTCAAGACCAAGGCGGCCCCAAGACTCCTTGGTTCCCTCAATGATACTGAGAAGAAGTGAGTTGTGAGGATGGCCAGTTTCCTTGAGAGACCGCCATTGTTTGGACCACCGCAGAGCCCCCAGATCAACTTTGTAGTGATGATCGGGCTGGTACGGCGACGACCGAGCTCTTTGATGACACGTCCTCTGGTCATCATTCAACAAACACCCTTGCACGATGAAAACGTACGAGAGTTCCAGATCACGTTTCCTCTTCAGATTTGTCCCTGGTGTAGGCCTCAACCGTATCCAACATGTTGATGCCGTTCTCAAAGGCAACTTTGAATGATGTCCTGGTAGAAAAAAAAACCCTCGACGCTTCACTACGAACGATCAAACACGGACGGTCGACGAACCTTGACCGGGTCGCTGGTAACGGTTCCTCCGAGGGTAAGTCCTGCAATAAGACGTCATTCGTGGGCGAACCTGTCTACCACCCCCACGTCACACCAAGCCGTACATCCGCCGAGAGAGAACACCGGAACTCGGAGGCCACTGGGACCAAGCCATCGGAAAGTCATGTTTTTAGGATCAAATTTGAGTTTCACAACGGACATGGGGTTGGCACGGCGAACGCGGGTTCCTGTGTCTATGATCGATCGGTTAATTTGGCAATGGCGTTCGATCGAGGCACCACCCGTCGTTGTCAGCGGGGCCTTCTTGTTAGGAGGCGGTGGCGTAGGGGTGCGAAAAGATAAAGGTAGCCAGTTCGATGCGTTGTCGCCATTCGTGACATTTGCATTTGATCCTTGGCAACCCCTCCAAGTTTCCGAGATTACTCAGGTGTTGACAGTGGGAAGGTACAAAAGTATCCGAGAGTAGACTGGCAGTTACCACAAGTTGAGTCGAGTCAACGCCTGGGCCAGTAGCGTCGTACTGAAACGTTGGTTGACGGGAACGAGCATAATCGTTCAGTAAGTTGGACTCGATAAACCTAGACGGCGTCAACGATAATCAACACAAACCAGAGAAGACCGATCGTGACTCGTGAACACTTGAGCATCGTCCCCCGGATATCCACGTCCCTGCTGCTTATTTCAATTATGGAAACCAACATCTCTCTACCTCAACCAAGCAGTACCATACACATGGAGAACATAGGACAGAAAAATGGAACTTCGGAGGGCAACAACTGCATGCCAATGGATTCCGGAAGATACATTATATAATAGATAGTATGAGCACAACTTCTTCCACCGTTCCACGTCAAAGGAAAAGATCATGTGCAATTGGTGGAAGAACCTGGGAGTAAAGCGAAGCGCGAATGTAGGTAGGAGAAACACAACGAATGTGTGGTGGGGGATATTGTCGAACTATGTTACAAGCAGTCAAGGAGCCATCCAAGTAAAAAACACGAGAATACGGGGTCACGGTGGCACTGGAGAAAGTCCCCTAGAACAGGTATATCCATAGCTCACACATGACATCATACAAGAGGGGGGTATTTCTCGTCCTCCCTGTCTGAGCTGTCTCGATCCATAACCTTGTAGCGCCCATCTGGCTCAAATCCGTGGAGAGTTTGTGTGTCGGTTGGCGTCGCCTCAATATCACAGTGATAGTGATCCCTGTCCTCGTCAATCTGCGAGACGATGGTGGTTTCAACGTTGACGTTAAGCTGTACCTTACAAACCGTTAGGCACGGAAAGAAACTACAATAACAAAAATCCGAATACATACACTTTTCTGTGCCGCACTCGGGGCAAGCATTCGGTTCTGTTACAGATGGTCAATTACTCCAGGCCGTGCAGAACAACCCAGACGAACGACATACCGAAAAATGACTCCTCATAGGGCTGGGCATCGGAGTGGGTCCGTTGTTATTCTCTCGCTCACTAGAAGTTATGCGATCGACCTTGAGACGCTTGCGTGTGTTCAATCTGAATAGGATTCCCATTAGCGGTGGTAATTATGCATTGCGGACAAGCATACGTAGCGAGAAGCGAATTGGCGTATACTATAATCAGTGTTAAGCTCATCAGTTAGCATTTAAATTTCAAAAGCGCACGCTTGGCAATAGCAAAGTGCATCCCGAGGAAGATCAAGTTATGACGCATGAGAAGCCACTAGGACGCAACAATGTCAACCTAACAAGACGTCACAAGGAACGAGCAGACAAACGCAGATCAACGAAGCAATCGTTACGAGGCTGATACCAGAAGTCAGGCTAACGCAGAGAATCGAGTAATTCGGAAAAACGTACCAGGTGATGCCACCAGTTTCCAGAGTGTATAAAATCAACGAGTTAATGATGTGATTCATGCTGGGGGGATTGATCGTGAAAAGCTATCAGGATGGGTAACAATGCTGTTTACTTAGCAAATCCGGTCCTTCTGCTCCCAAGGAAGATAATCATGACCGTAGTGATGATGAACTCGACCGAGGCAGAAAGCGTCACACCCAATGTAAAAACCCACTATGGGACCTTATAAATGGAACGGACACGACACAATGTCAAGGCTCCTACTGCAGGGTACGGCTTGATGAACAGAGAGTATTGTTTCAAGTGGATACTGGACACAAGTTAGATCAAGAATTACTAATGATCGAGAGATATGACATACATCTCGCCCGTCGATACTACATGATTACCGAGCAATCGATAAAATCAGCTAGCTAATGGTTAAAGTTGTAGTGCTTACCACAAGCAGCGACTAAGTAAACTGTTAGTAAGCAGTTCACCAATACTCGAACCGGTCACTCACAAAGACGGAGGAATGCCAGGAACACCTAGAATGATACTTTTGGATAAACCAAATGGAAAATGGAGATAGTACACGTACCACAGGGGCGGCAACGTACCACTGCTTCGTCACTGTAAACGGATTAACGATTTGGGGGACATATCAAATGATTGCTTACACATCCGAATTCTGTTTGCGAAGAAACTGTGACGGAATAGGTCCCTCAGTATTCCGAAGTCAGAGAACTCAGCAGAAAAGAACCGACCAGTGAACCATGAAGGTAACCAAAGCAGTTACGGCCACAGAAAGCTATGAAAAATGATCTAGTCACGGACATCCTTCTCAGAAAGTCCCATACATACCCCAAGCGCGCTGCGAGCACTTGAGTACCAATTGCGACAAGGGCAGTGGGCGACTTACGATGGAATGGCATCCAAATCCTGTACCTGAGATGTAATGACTGACTGCCAGACCGCGATGACGATACAGATCGTGTGCATCATGTCAAACGCCCAAACGAAGAAAACCTTGAAACCTGGTCAGTGGACTCGTCTTGTCTCAAGAAACAAAGGACATGAACGCACCAAAATCTTTGTCCACGCGAAGTCACCAGGGTATAGCTTATAGTACAGAATGCATTGTACGAAGACAATGCCAGTGAGGCTGCGGTCTTCAGCACAACGACGGTTACACACTGCTAAGACCTTACCCGCAACCAATGAAAGCGCCAAGTAGAATTGCACCGTGCACTGTGGCGACGGTAGTCACGTCACCAGGAAACTGCATCTTGGGGACGCGGGGAAATGGTGAAACAAATCAAACGAGAGGATGTGAACACGGAGGGATCACTGACGGATTGAACCTGGTCGGTCGAGCCTTTTGTACGTTATTTGTCCTCATTGACGCCAGATCTTGAGTTTGGGCGGTCCACAAAACAATTGTCGTTTTTTTTCCGTGATATTCCGTGAAGTTTTCATAATTTGACGGTGAACGCGTCTTTGATTTCAACAACCCCCGTGCCACGGGCGAACCGAGTGCCCGGCGCCCAGCCATTAATTTGGTTTACGTAATTACGGCAGAGACCATCGAACCCCCCACTCGGAGAAAAAAACGGGATGCCAATGATTCTGAGGGACGCGGCAATAATATTCGCTATCACCCGAACGCGAACGTCAAGACTTGAAGAGGCGATTGATTTCAATTAATTCATCCCTGAATCTGGAAGAAATTAATACGCGTTCGAACCGCGAACGGCACGGGCAAGCCAATAGCAATCCTTGCCGTCCAACTTGAAGCAGCCCATTCAGAATAAAGGTTGCGGGAAGTGGACGGTAGCACACGCCTGGTATGCTGGTACAGCTGATGGTGCGTAGCGGCTTTCAGCTCCTATTTCCTCCTTGTCTGAAACGGAGCACCGAGCGCTGAACTTTGTTACTACTAGTAATGGGTAATGCACAGCTGTCGGCTGGTTGACTAGAAATATGTCCTTTTTTACAATGGCCCTGGCAAGCAAATCCGAGGAGTGGGTATTTGTTATCGTTGAGGAGGTACATAGCATCTAAGGGGCACGGTGTCAACATGAATTTCGCAATTAACGCGGAAGTTGCTCTCAGATCAAGCATTTCATAGTATGGCATTGAGTCTCAACAATGACGGATCCTCCCACTGCTCCCGCTTTCAACGACCTGATACTTAGGTACGTCCGGGAAAGCATTGAGTGGAGGAGTGGAGTAATAGTACAATGTGAAGTACAATGAATTGATCCTAGTGGATAGTAGTTAAGAACTTTACATGAGTCAGCGTTAACGCCACAGACTCTGGCCTCCATTTTCCTTGGAGCTTATTACTTCCTTTTGTCATCGAATATGTAGTGAATGTGGAACCATTCCATTGATGCGGAATGGAACTTATGGAAGCACGCAAGCCCGGGCTCGGGATCCGAGACAATGATATGCCAAAGAGAAGTCGTAGGGTGGTATCCCAGCACAATTGGCATGCCCAACTTGAACCTCAGCCTATCACGCCTGAGAGCAGGCAGGGCTGGTCGAGGGTAAACAAACGAACATCGCTGTCTTTTCGCGCCGGCAGCGACCCTTTTAAATTGGCCGAGTTACCACAGAGGTCAGGGCCAAGAGCATTTTTAAACGACCACAATTACGCCATGCAAGCGTTTTGCGGTCCGAGTCCGGCGGCAATCCGCGGTGGGGTCTACAGTGGAGCGTGCGCAGTTGTGCCCTGTGCATCCCCATCCGCGAGACATGTTTCGCGAAACGGCTCTATCACGGGTCATTTGGGAGCTGTGAGTGGTGGCCAGAAAAACAAAGGAAATCAGGGGCGTTTCCGCTAAAGAAAGTGATAATCTACCATCCTCGCCGCTTCTACTACTAGTGCTAGTGAACCGGCGTTGACAAGCGTTGACACCGACTAGGGCCGCGACCTGGTCACAAATGATTGATGCTTATGATCATGATAGGCTCCACCTGGCCGGAATCGGACCTTGAATAGAGACACCAAAAGACGACAAACGACCCTTGCTAGCATCTTTCGCGTCCACGCCGCCCCAGGTGAGTTGTGTCGATATAAAGACGTTCCTGTGAGTCTGCTCAAAGATACAAGATAGTTTTTGAACGATGCCCGGAACGGCTTTGCCCCCCTTCCCGACTGATGTTCGTACCCACCCGCTCCTTGTCATCGACTTTGCTCTTCTTAAAGCTGGCGACTCCACGGAGCTTGACCATCTGTGGGACGCTGCAACGTCCATTGGGTTCTGGTAGTAAGTAACGAAATACCACATCCTAAAGCCACGATCATGCCTTGTACCCTTCCTTGCGACCCAAATTCAATGGTGCCTTACATATTTCTAGCCTCAAGAACCACGGGGCCGATCAGGAAGTAAGCGATATGTTTGACATGGGCGCTGAGACTATGGCACTCCCCCTTGAGGAGAAGTTGAAGTTTGAGCAAGGCGATGAGGGGCGATCGTTTGGGTGCGCGATTACCTGGTATGCTCACCCTGCAGAGTTCAACTTCATTCATCAGATACAAGAAAGCTGGAGCAAATGCGGTGGATGCCAGTGGGTGAGTCGCTCAGGGGCGATTATTATCGTAGGTCTGAGAGAAAGCTTATGACAGTAAGCTGGACGCCGCTGAATTCATCAACGTCGCAAAGGACGATGCGCTTGCCTTTCCGAATGTCGTTCACAGAACGTACCCAGCTCCGACTGCTGCAGTAATTCCGACGGTTGTGGCCCCATTCGTCCGCAAGTCTCTTGAAATCAACAACACGATGCTTCGCATCTTCAATGATAGGCTGGGTTTGCCGGAGGGCGCGCTTGAGCGACTGCATCCCCTTGAGGAACCCAGTGGCAGCGAAACTCGTGTGATCAGGGCACCCCCAATGCCTGGAAAGGCACTCGCGGATACAGCGACAATTGGAGCTCACACAGATTTTGGATCTCTGGTAAGCGGAACACGGCATTCGTCACGTAGGATTGATTTATAATTCCTGTAAGTCCTTTTTGCATAACAAGCTTGGAGGTTTACAAGTGATGCCTCCTGGTCACACGGAGTGGTTCTATGTCAAAGTTTGTTCTATTCCTTTCGATGTTGTGTCAGCGCGATGACGTTCACCGCAACACAGCCTCTTTCTGGCCATGCCATCTGCAACATTGGGGATGCACTCTCGGTCTTCAGTGGAGGTATCCTCCAGTCCAACATTCACCGTGTGGTCCCTCCCCCTGGCATCCAAGCCGAATACGAGCGTTGGTCTCTCGTGTTTTTCACTCGTCCAGGCAATTCCAGTATCCTCCGCCCGCTCGTGGAAGATAGCCCCATTATCGCAGATGCCGTGCAGAAGCACCCTGATCGGAACCTTGACACCGGCTCGACCGCTGCCGAGTGGTTCGCGAGGCGAATCAAATACCAGAGAATTAATAACAGAAAGGTGAGTGGAAGACAAAAAAAGAGAGAAGCATCTAATCCGTCTGATGTGGCTAAAACAGGGACCCGAGACTTGGGCGGCGAGCAGGGGTACGGAACATACCCCCACGGTGGCGTGACATTGTTCATATATCTGAACTTCTATCCGACAACTGAATTATTGCCTTACTGTGTTTCTCCTTGTTCATCCCGTGTTTCTCGCGACTCTTCGTTGGCGCTGCTCGAGCGGGCAGTGTCGAATGAAGTCGCCGTGTTCTGATACGTTGTATTATGTATGGCTATGTGTTTTGTTTGTTTCTGATCCCCTGTATTCGTATTCTCCATAGCAATGGGGACATCCTGACGAGTATTAGCTATGGAGATCACGAAATGATTAGTCGAGTCTCTGTTCCGCGACTCGGGAGGGCAGATAACTTGATTAACTTGCAGCAGATCAGAAGCTCAAGGCTTTTCACCAAGACTTTTGCATAGGGTATCAGACATGGCGCCCTGTAAAATGGTTTGATTTTAGAGCGCTCCACAATAGGGGAAGAGATAACAGTACAGGAGGAGTTACGGGTGGCCCACCTCATGTCCTAACGCCGCGGACTCTACTATATTGGTGGTTTGTTATCCCTTTGAGCTACAATGTGTCAGGGGTATTTTCAGACGAGACACAGAAATGGGACACAGGAAGACACTTACACATTGTGATCCGATCACACAGCGAGAGTGCAATGCCCTGTATTTTGGTGGATTCGGACATGCCCCATAATGGTGCCCGCTTCCGTGCGCTCGATACTAAGATTAGCAAGTGCGTCCTCACCTACAGGTCCGTATACACAAGGGTATACGCCGATCGGCGTCAGCCCCCCCGGTATTCGCATCGAAGATGAAAAGAGTGACTGACCAAACAAGCTTCTTGCGTCCATGTTGGCAGAGAGAAGTCACATTCGCCCGACATGGCTCCCTCCGGAGTCAAGCACTAAGGCTACATGTTGGTCGACTTCAAGACATGTTTGAGATAGTCACGTGGATCACTAATCCATTTGTCGCGTTCAACGATAGAGAAAAGCGTGTACATACGATCAGGCCGAGGCCCTCAGGAACGCACGACATGTTTGTTAACACATTGACCCTGTATTCCCACTCAAACTCCTTCCACATGTTCCGGAACTATGGGCGCCGTGTCGTCAGCACAACGAGTTCCTTCCGGAAATCATGGAATTACCTGAGTCTCGTTGTAATAAGCGGGTTTGATAGTGTCAATGTGGATGTCGTTCAAAATCACATAGGTCTCTGTGAGGCCCGGACCCTCGAAACTGGCGTGAGCACCACACGAACGACTTGCTCGGTGCTCACGTCGACGCATACTATTACCACAAATGACCAAAAAACCTCTGATTCATTTACTCTGCCAACAAATATACGCTGGTCACAAAAATATCTTACCAGCATGACACTATCATTGCCCCCAAAGAATACTTCCAAAAATGACACTAGTCTGGCGAGGAGACTTGGATGGTGGCTTCGATGCTCTGGAGGCCATGGGGAACCACAGCCTGAGAATAGACGGCGAGCCGCTCAACAGATTTCCTAAGGTGGCAAAGTTAAGGCAGAGGTCTTGCAAGGTATTAATATTGGGAACTAGATTCACGAGAAGCTCAGATCTGTCAGAACGGGTGTCACTAATATCACTGCGGAAACGGAAAAAAACAAACCCGCGGATTAGGCATTGAAAAGATAGCAAAAAGTGCACAATAATCTGACATCGAATTCTATAGATAAGATCATCGAAGGCTCATCTTCACTAAATCAGACGCAAATCTGTAACTAGTACTACGCTCGACTCGAGATACTTATCAGAACATATTGATTATCAAACCCCCTCACCCAGACCCCCGTCCACGGGGACTTTGAATAAGCGTCTCCGATCCAAAAAGGTACTATTGCGGCACGAGCGGAAACATACAGCGAGGCCTCGCCAAGTATGCTGATGCGTTCCCGTGATCCAAACTCCGAACGTCTCTAATTTTCGAAGCGATTTACTTATCGTTCTGCAACGGGCTGTGAGGGCTGTGATAACAAATCACTTTTCGCTCGTCCCTAATACACTTCCAAGGCTGGGGAGCCGAATAGGCTCTTAATTTAATTTAAATGACACGCAACCCTTGCTAACATCTTTCGCGTCCACGCTGCCCCAGGTGAGTTGTGTCGATATCAAGATGTTCTTGTTTCTGCTCACAGATGCCAGACTCGGATTCTTTGTGAATGATGCCCGGAACAGCTTTGCCCCCCTTCCCGACTGATGTTCGTACCCACCCGCTGCTTGTCATCGACTTTGCTCTTCTTAAAGCCGGAGATTCCACCGAGCTTGACCGTCTGTGGGACGCTGCAACGTCCATTGGGTTCTGGTAGTAAGTAATGAAACACCGCATCCTAAAGTCACGATCATGCCTTGTACCCTTCCTTGCTACCCAAATTGGCGCCTTACCTATTTCTAGCCTCAAGAACCACGGGGCCGATCAGGAAGTAAGCGATATGTTTGACATGGGCGCTGAGACTATGGCACTCCCCCTCGAGGAGAAGTTGAAGTTCGATCAGGGCGATGAAGGGCGATCGTTTGGGTGCGCGTTTTACTTGGTGTGCTCACCACCCTGCAGAGTTCACCAACTCCATCAGGTATAAGAGCGCCGGAGCAAATGCGGTGGATGCCAGTGGGTGAGTCACCCAGGGGCGATTGGTATCGTTGGTTGACAGAAAGTTTACGACAGCCGGCTGGACGCCGCCGAATTCCTCAACGTCGCAAAGGACGACGCGCTTGCCTTCCCGAATGTCGTTCACAGAACGTACCCAGCCCCAGCTGCCGCAGCAATTCCGACGGTTGTGGCCCCATTCATCCGCAAGTCCCTTGAAATTACCAACACGTTATTTCGCATCTTCAATGACAGGCTGGGTTTGCCGGAGGGTACGCTTGAGCGGCTGCATACCCTGGAAGAACTCAGTGGCAGCGAAACTCGTGTGATCAAAATACCCCCAATGCCTGGAAAGGCACTTGCAGATACGCCGACACTTGGGGCTCACACAGATTTTGGATCTCTGGTGAGAGGAACACGGGATTCCATGTAAGACCGATTTGTAATTGCTATAAGACCATTTTGCATAACAGGCTCGGAGGTTTACAAGTGATGCCTCCCGGTCACACAGAGTGGTACTATGTCAAGGTTCATTACATTCTTTTCGATGTTGCGTCAGGACGATGACGTTCACCGCAACACAGCCTCTTCCTGGCCATGCTATCTGCAACATTGGGGATGCTCTCTCGATCTTCAGTGGGGGTATCCTCCAGTCCGACCTGCACCGCGCGGTCCCTCCCCCTGGCATTCAAGCCGAATACGAGCGTTGGTCTCTTGTGTTTTTCACTCGTCCAGGCAACTCCAAGGTCCTCCGCCCGCTCGTGGAAGATAGCCCCATTATCGCAGATGCCGTGCAGAAGCACTCTGATCGGAACCTTGACACCGGCTCGACTGCCGCCGAGTGGTTCGCGAGGCGGGTCAAATACCAGAGAATCAATAACAGAAAGGTGAGTGGAAGACAAAAGGAGACAGAAGCATCTAGTCCATCTGATGTGGCTAAAACAGGGACCCGAGACATGGGCGGCGAGCAGGGGTACGGAACATACCCCCACGGTGGCGTGACGTTGCTCGTAGATGAGCTTCTATCTGACTATTGAATATTGAATCATTGCCTCACTGTATTCCTCATTGTTCATTCCGCGTTTCCCGCGACTCTTCGTGGGCGCTGCTCGAGCGGGCGGTGTCGGATGAAGTGACTCCCCGTGTTCCAAATACGTTGTATCATGTATGGCTAAAGTATGTTGTGTTTTGTTTCCGACCATCTGTATTCGTATTATCCAAAGCAGTGGGCACATCCTGACGAACGTTAGCTGTGGTGAAATCACGAAATGATTGGTCCAGTTTCCTTTCCGCAGAGAAAGCTCGAGGCTTCTCGTCAAGACTTTGACATAGAGTATCAAACCTGGTGCCCAGTAAACAATTTTTGAGCATTCTCCAGTAGGGGAAGAGATAACGGTACAGGAACATCTACGGGTGGCCCCTAACGCCGCGGGCTCTACTATATTGGTGGTTTGTTATCTTTTTGAGCTACAACGCGTCAGGGGTATTTTCAGACGAGATTCAGAAATAGAGCACGAGAAAACACGTACTCATTGTGATCCGATCGCCCAGCGAGAGCGCAATACCCTGTGTTTTGCTCCGGATTCGGACATGCCCCACAATGGTACCCGCTTCCGTGCGCTCAATACTGAGATTGGCAAGTGCGTCCTCGCCTACAGGTCCGTATACACAAGGGTTTACGCATCCGCGTCAGCCTCCCCGGTATTCGCATCAAAGATGAAAAGAGCGACTGACCAAACAAACTTCTTGCGTACATATTGGCAGAGAGGAAGTCACATTCGCCCGACATGGCTCCCTCCGGCGTCAAGCACGACATGTTGGTCGACTTCATGACATATTTGAGATAGTCACGTGGATCACTAATCCAATTGATTATGTCAACGACAGAGAAAAAGTGTGTATGATCTGGCCGAGGAACGCACGACATGTGTGTAGACACATTGACCCTGTTTTCCCACTCAAACTCCGTCCACATGCTCCGGAACTATGGGCGGCCATGTCGTCAGCACAACGAGTTCCTTCCGGAAATCATGGAATTACCTGAGTCTCATTGCAGTAAGCGGGTTTGATATAATCCATAATGTCAATGTGGATGTCGTTCAGGATCACACAGGTCTCCGCGAGGCCCGGGCCCTCCCAAAGAATGCTTCCAAAAATGACACCAGTCTCTGTCGAGGAGACTTTGATGGTGGCTTTGATGCTCTGGAAGCCATGGGGAGCGATAGTATAGACGGCGGGCCGTTCAACAAGTTTAAGATCTCCCAAGGTGGCGAAGTCGAGGCAGAGATTTTGCAGGGTATTGGGAGTTTGATTCACAAGAAGGACATCTGAATGGATGTCACTAATGGGCTGGGCACACTCGCACCAAGACAAGTAGGACCTACCGAGGAGAATGTCAAAGCCATGCATCTTAACATATGCCTCGGCGTATATCGGGTCCGAGAAACCTAATAAACGAAAGCATAGGCACCATATGGCATATTACCAACGAGTTTACTCACCGGTAAGCTGTGATATTTTACTCAAGTTAGAGAAGAAATCTTCGTGCGCCTCGGCAGCACCAGTAGCCTTTCCCAGGTCATCCGCATACTGGCGAGACATTGAGACAAAGAGCAGAGAGACAAGCTTCGACTCACGTTTATCGCGTCATCTGCTGATTTCTTCGAGAACTGGCGGAAGTTCAGTAGGTCGTCGACATGCACAATACTCTCCTTGGTGCTCTCCGCCTCCTTTTTTTCTGCCGCACGCTTCTGCTTGAGGTGTCAGCTCGACCTTTCCGAAGGAGGATATAAGACGCACCTCCTGAGCACCCAACATCTTACCATATGCAACCCGAGTATCTCTTAGGAAGATATCATTAACTTCACTTCGCTCCCTCAGTTCACTCAGGGTCTGGATACAGCTCAGAATGCGCTCGTTAGAGTCCTCGTCGATCGGCACTGTGACAAATTTCGATTGACCGACACGAATGACAGAAGTCATGATGAGCATTGCCTGAGTAGAGTTGGCGGCATGAGATGGTGGCTATGGAAGAAGGTAAAACTCACCTCTGCGCGGAGAGCGTTGGCTCTAATGTGGTCGTCACTTGGCCCATCGTACCGGAGGACGAGTTTCGTCAAGGCAGCCGCAAGGACAGCGCCCGTGAAGAAGTCACCCCCCAGGATCAACCCTGGGGACGAAATCAACCGTCAGCAACCGGTTCAGGCTGCCGATAAACATACCTCTAAGTGGAGGTTTCGACTTGTTGGCAGAGACGTTCACTGGTGCAGATGCCGTGTAGGCTGTTTCCGTCGCGTAGGTTCCATCTGCCAACACTTTCGGTCTTGTCCCTCCGCTCTGGCCAGTGGCAGCACCATCTTCTTCACTGCCCTCTACCAAATCATTTCCTTCCGCCTCCCTTATCTCGGCTGCCAGGATCGGGATCTCCCCAAGCACACCTCGAACTTCAACCATCGTTCGTTCGATATCACTCACGCCCTCCACATACTCTCCCAATATCCAAAGGACGCCCCTGAACACCTTCCCGCTCTTCATGCTACTGAGTGTAGCCGTTAATTTTTCGGTAATTGCTGGGCGGAGGGATGGAAACTTCTCGACAACTTCTCGAACGAAAGCGACGACATCCAATGCAGAGGGGTTGTTGGAGTCTCCAAGGAAGTCCATCAGAGCGTGTACAACACTAGCAGCTACTTCGGAGAATTTGATCGCCATAACGTGTATACTTTGGATCAGAAGCTGACGGTACTCAGATGCCTATTTAAAAAAGTATAAGGGTCATGGATTCTACATCGGAAATGACGATCCAACCTTGTCATAATCGTGTTCTTGCGTCCGCTGAAGCTGCTTCTTGAGGAACAACACAACTTCTTCAACATTCCGGGTAGAGGTCATGTTCAACACGATGCTCATCGCTTTCCGGCGCACTTCCATGTCGGCACTATATTATGGGTCAGGGCGAGCGAATGGCCGATGCTAAGTTAGACTTGCCTAGAGAGGACTTGCAGTACATCCATGATGAGGCCATCCAATACGGCCCCGTGCTTCGAACGTAGCGCGTCAAGTCTGTCGAGGACGATGAGCTTGACATTGTTGTCGGATTCCTTGATAACGAGGTTCACAAAACACGACGACGCAGCTAATGACATCCGTATTCTATCCGGTGTTCAGGGTTAAGGATGACTGAAAAGCGCACCTTTGACTGCAGCAGGATTTTGTGTAAGCGTAGTGAGCGTGGTTGCAGCCTCATACTTTACGGCATGCGATGATGACTTGAGCAGCTCAAACATACAACGAATATACCGAGGCTATTCGCCACCCAAAGAACTTAGTGCACGAACACGACTATATGCGCAGATGTCACTTACTTTATGGGTGGTATCGTTCATGCAATCCATCCGGGCAACTTCGATGATAGCCATTTGTAGCCCCTCGTCCATCGAGACAACCCCATCCCAAACACTTCTTAACCACTCCACTGCTTTGTTCATTGCCACGCTTGCGAGAAACACGAACGCGTTCCGCTTGCATGTCGCGTCGGATTCCGCGGCAAGGAAGGTCTGCATCAGTTCCGCAGCATCCGGGACGAGAGACTCGTGTTCGCGATGGACGGTGTAGAGAGCAAAGACAGCAGCTTTCCGGACATACGAATGGCGGTGTTCAAGGTTGGCACGGAGAGTGGGAATGAGTGGTTCGAGAAGTTCAACGTCTTTCGAAATCTTTTGCAGGAAGCGGAGGGTAGCCCCACGGATATACTCATTTGGGTGTTGCTGGAGAATGCACGCATCAGTCACCCGACACTCATCAGTAGAGAGGAACACACAAGGTCGTTACGGATGGCATTGCTGAAGTATGCAATTGAGAAGGGTACCCCGGGAGCAAAAGAAGAGACACGCACACGACGAGGATCATCTCTTGCTTCAGCTTTCCATTCTCATCGTATTTTGGACAGACTTCCCAATAGAAGTGAAGCAGCTTCTTCAGCTGCTTGTGTTTCGAGGGCATGATGTACTGGATTATGGGCATCAATAGCGTAGGCTAAACAGGTCGCATGTACGAAGAATCAGTCGACGATCTAGCGTACAGACTGACGGGCGCATAAATGCTCACCTGAGGATTACCGTTGATAGTCGCGACAATAATTCTGCGCAACGTGTCCAGTTTGTCCTCATCGGAGCCTTTCTCGAGAGCTGACCGCAGCTCTTGTGTCGAGGGAGTCTCCGCATTATCTTCAAATACGACCGTGTAACATGGCGCCTCTCCTGACATCGTGCTTTCTTCGTTGTTGTCGTCGTTGTCGGGCGTGATGTGGGCCTGAACAACTTCCACGCTGCTATTACCCTCGCATATGGGAAAAGTTTACCACTTTTGTAACACCAATCGCACTTTGAATTCCTTCAAGTTAATCTTTCACGCTTATGTCTAATGCCACCAAGTTATAGTTCTCCCACCACCCTCTCCAGGATCCATTCCCTGGAAGTTGCATCGAGAACGACATACCTTCACTTGTCCGGGTCCAACATCCATCTTCACCATCGACGTTACTCTGTAAAAGTGCCGGATCTCACAATGCACACGGTGGGGAAGCGGACCAAGCTTCTTCGAGATGCTTCTGCAAATCGGTATTAACAGCAACGAGACCCTCGAACAACCTCCATGGAACGGGACGCGCGTTCAGACCTATGTTTGACGTCGTTGGTCAGTGAAAGATTATTGAACAGACCAACTTGAAGCGTTACTGCGAGCTCGACGAGGTACCCAACAGTGGGAGCACCTTGGCGGCCGTCGGGCACCGTGGTAAACTCATTTACCTGCGTCTGGACTAGTAACTTGGATAGCTGATGTGAGATGAGTATCAGATATCGATAGGGGCAGCAAGCGGATCGCTAAGCTACAAGTGTGTCCCGAAAACGTCCTATCGGACTATGCACGTAGGGAAGTACACCAAGTACACAATGGGGAACGTATCTTGTTCTGTCGGAAAGCACAAAAGCTGGCGAGCCATCGTCCGTATCGCAATATCATCACCCAGCTGGTAACGCCACAAGCCATCGTTGGTGGTCTGTACGATCTCGTACTGGTTAGCCGCCTCCAACTCCCACTTGAACAAAAAAGTAAACAGACGTTCCCAGTCTCGAATGCAAAGATGACGAAGATGAGACTGACTGCCTGGCGAAGGCCCTCGGTGGTAACATCCAAAAATTCAATGACATCGTTGCTTCGAAGAACGAATGCATCAAGATCATCTGGCCGATGCAGGGCGGCGATGAGGGATTCTGATGAGCCGTAACCAGGGCTGATGGCGATGGTCGACCACTGTACCAAATGGGTCACTGCACACGAATCCTATCATTCAGAGTTTTGGCCAAACACGCGCGGCCCATCTTTCACACGAGAATGGAGGACTGGTTTCACCAGGTTCCCTGGCCCGGCCTGGGGCTTCAAGCCGGGCTCTGCACAACACTAGCACTGGGGATCCGGGATATTTGAAAGGGAATACTACCTGCAGGTGACAATAGAGCGGATGGAGTGGAGACAGTTGTGCACGAGCGCCGCTACGATTGGTTCCCATACAGTGAGGTTGAACAAGGAGGCTAACAATGTGCATAGAGTCGGAGGTCGACGGTACGGGTCACATCGTAGCGGACGGAAGGGAAATACCGGTAAGTGACTGGAGACAGTGGAGCACAAGCGTCGCTACGATTGCTTCCAAGTGAGGCGCAACAACTTGAAGGGGATCTAACGTCCGACTCGAAGGCGTCGACCGTGACGGTACGGGTCTGAATCACGTCGTAGTGGACATTGAATGTCATGCGTATCAGTATAAATTGCAGTCGCTCCTCATGCACACATCACTTAGTGCTAGTGAATCTATCAGACATGTATACAAGCTTTTTAAAGTCGCTGTTGTCATGATAACAAGCTTCGCTGTTTGGTGAACGTGATCTCATTTACCACCTGTGTTTGTGGCTAACTTGACATATCATTTAGCACATTCGCGAATCCGTCGTTCTGCAAGTGCCGCCATCCTAATGTCAAACCCGACAATAACAATTCTGAGCTTTGCTGCTATGACGGACCCGATTTCTACGGTGCTCCCGTTAAATGGTCCAAGGAACACAATCGGGTTTGCCACATCCCAGCCATAATCCTCTCTATCAGAAATTCATTGACTATATCTCAGTGCGATTGCAAAGACGAAACGCTGTATAACAACAGAGCCACTTGGGCGAGCTGTTGCGTTTATCAGAATCCTGGTGATGTCGACAAAGGCTACGACTGTGTAATCGATTGAAAGTAGAAAGTGTTTGCAGGATACCCAAAGGAAGAGAGGATCTTGAAGGATGTCGTTCGAAATACAATGGCGGGAAGGTGCCCCCCTTGTAATCAGATGTTCGTATGGTCCAACCTTACTGGGTATTTTTCATCCCAAGTATGTCCTGTGTAAGTTCAGTGAATCGGAAAGATTGTTCAGCAAGGAATGCGGATCGTGGTGTAAAACAGTACCACAGCCGTTGAGATAGATATAGATTATGTTCACAGATTTTCGGCCTTCCGCACCAGAGATCACTCGACAGAGCTCCATTCTGCTCACCTCCCCGTCAAGCGAATCTCCATCCATCGTAAAGGTGGGAATGTCACAGCTGCAAAACAAGCTGCAAGCTAGGCATGAAAAAGGATCGCGTGACAGCGATACAGGCTGATTGCAGATAACGATAGCAAGGAATGGTGCCGTACCTCGAATCCGAGATCAGCACCGTACGTCGCACCGGCCATTTTCCCGATCGGTCCAGTATACCATACTTGCGACATACCGACTACGGCACCTGCTATCCCGAAACAGCACGCCAAGATGCCCGCGATGCCAATTGGAAGTCTATGAGTGGAGGAGGGGGAATAGAGTGTATAACAATACGGTACAGAGGTTGAGACACCACGTAAGAACACATCAGGATGTCGTTGCGATAGCCATGTAGAACAAGAAGTACGTACTTGGAAGGGTTATCCCAATCCGCCAAGTTATATCCTCCCAACCGGCCCCCTTCCCGTCGAAATAGGAAGTGTTCCTCCGCAACGACGACGACAAAGAATGCTGTCCAATAACTCAATATGGACAAAAAGTTGCTGAGGATCGCACTGAAATGTTCCCGTCCGGCAACACCGGCAACAGTGTAGGCAACGAAAACAAGGAACACCCAGAGAAAGCGGGGTACCATGGCAAAGGGGCGACCGAGCGCTTGTATGGAGAGGGCGGCAGAATATGTATTGGGAATGTTGTTGGATCTTTTTTCGTGAACATGTAAGCACAAGATTCGTTCAGGACGCAAAAGACGCACATTGCACTAAACGACAACAATACCAAAAGGAACTTTCCTCCACCTCCCCAAGGTGACAACACCTGAGCAATCAGTGCACCTGTGTTCCCACTTGATCCTAGAGCAGCAACGTAGACGGGATCACTGATTGTCATCAACGTAGCGCCCAGGGTAACAGTGAAGGTTATCGGAAGGAATAATCCCCCAAACGTCAAAATGAATACATGCCAAGGATTTGTATCGACCGGTAAGCGGACGTTGTAGTCGGCAGCGACTGGCGCCCAACCTGTGACCGAGCCAAAAACGATTGCGCCAAAGCTAAGAATATCAGCGCTGAGTGCTCTTCCAGTATCTTCCGATGGATTTTGGGCATTTACGTCGTATCCGGCTTTGCTACCAAGTCCATAGAGACAGCACATGATGAAGAAAGTAACCATCCAGGCGTAACGCTCGTAGACATGGACCATGTCATAACCAATAAAGCAAGGAATGAGACAGCAAACACCGATGATGATGATGCCGCCAACAAGTGGGAGTGTGTTTGCATTGATCGAGGCAAGCGTCTGGCCGCCAAGGATAACGGCTGTCGTAGCAAAGCCAAGTCTAAAGACCGCGTATCAACGGGGCAAGTAGCGAGCATGGAAAAGAGAACGTACTGAGTGATGATGTTTAGGACAGAAAAGAAGGTTCCGCCCAGGTACCCTGAACTATAGCGGGTGATGATCATCGTACGCAAGCCGGTCCGTGGGCCAAGGGTAGCAATGAATGCCGTCGCTACACTACCGAGGGCAGTAAAGCAGAAGGTTGTTGCGACAGCATGACTGGGCTAGGTCTAAGTACGATCTGAAGTTGGTACGGGTAATCGGAAACGCACGGTAGGGTAAGAGTGAAGATGTATTGGCCCAATACACCTATAGGTATGGTCGTAATTACCATATTGACCGACCTGTTCCATTCCATTGGTGAGGTGTGAGACAAGATCGAAAAGGTCAGCATACCACCACATTAATAGACTATAAGGGATGATCAGTGCATGCTTGGATACGACTAAACGCAGAGGAAACAAACTTATTCCAAGAATTTTTCGTTTCCTTCTGGTTTTCTGGTACACGCTCCACACCTCTTGCTTCGACACCACTCTTGAAGAGTTTGGAGAGAAGGGGGCCGAAGGTACCGAAACGCTTTGCAATCGCTTTGTCGGGTGCATCCTCGGCTGCCCACACCTCGATGTCTCCGCTTTCTATACCTTTTTCCTTGTCATGGGATCCATCCTTGGACATGCTGAGCGTACGGGAAGAACGAGTAGGAGAACGAGACGCGACACGAGCAAGCTGAGCGAGAAAGAGAGTGACGCTGTGGCGGTTCAGTACTGTGACTGCAGCACTGGGAACAATTGAATGATAGCGCAATCCGCATGGTTTCAAGGCGATATCCATTTGTGGCACGGAAAATTAAAATGCCGGCATGATCAAATCATTCAATGCTATCGTTTCTGCAGAAAAATCAATAAATTGCCTCCAGAGCTTCAACAACACCCAAGTATCCAGGTAGCACGTCACTAATACCTTGCATGTAACCCTATAATACATGACTGTTTCCAAATTTCTATGTTTGTGCAATGACCAGAGCGAAGCATACCGGTTTCTAGAGCTTGTAGCTGGTCTATTGCAAATTTCTGTCACATCCCGGGTCACAGTGTCGAGCCGCTGAGCCAGTGCGGTCATTCAATTTCCGATCTCAATCACGTGGCTATCTAGCTTCAGCGGAAACAGATGGC
>JBBPNN010000357.1:0-28564 GCA_038090935.1 Hortiboletus campestris
CTTCTCGAGGGAGAGAACGGACGATTACGCAGCGCAAATGCTTCGCCTGACGCCCCTTTGGGTCGGACCAATCGGTCGGGCATACCGCCCCAGTTGTCTGTAATTACACCTTTGCGTCCGAGTCCAAACCCGCCGTCGCCTCAGCTTCCAGCTGAACCACCGGCTGCCCCTCCTCCCGCACCTTTGTATGAGATTCCTGGCCACCTTGCCGGTTTTATGCTCGAGCCTGCACCCAAACCGTCTCTAGCTGGACAACACCGAAAAACCGCGTCAATGGAGAAGCTGGGAACTGTTGATTTACCCGTCAGCTCCTTCAATGGATCACTGGCAGCAATTGTAGCTTCGCCTTCTGTACCATTAATGCCTGATGAGCCATCGCCATGGATGTAGCGTCGTAGTCACTGCCCTTTGGTTTGTCTCATTGGCTATGCGAGTTATCTTTGGTCTGATATGCACATCCACACGCAGCCTGACAATTAGTACATACTGGTAATGTAGTACAGTAGAGACATCTATATACTTGCATCCTATTGCTGCTTTATAACTCACTGGACGGTTGTTTGGCACTCGAATGTCGGCGATTCTCACCAATGTCAGCTGTTCGGTCGAGTATACAGCGTCGTCCAGGCGCACCACCAACCCCAACATTGCAACCAAAACCCCAAATCTCCCTTGAAGAATGGGAAACTAAAGCACCCCTGAGCGACCTCGCTCTTAAGAGTGTGGCTGCAATCAAAACGGCAAGTGAAAAGTCGCCCCTTCCTCTGAAAGTGAGTTAGGTCGATTTGTCGCTTTGCGAGACGATTTGTCTCAGGTTCAAAAAGGATGCCATCGAGGACGACGCCTCACACCCACCTACCCCCAGTCTACGCGCGACGACCAAACTCGGGTCGGGTTCCCGACCCTCCACTCCCGTTCCTACATTCACGCGTTCACTCCCTTCGCATGTCCTGGATCCCAAAGTGCCCATACAAACGCCTCAGCAGTTTTATGATTGGTTCGCACAAGTCGATCGTTCAGTCGCGCATAGCCAAGAGGCACATTTCAGGGCGCATGTGGCCGCGGTAGCGGAACATTTGAGTACGGCAGACATGTTACTCGAACGACTTGACGAGGTGGAGAAGGAGGTGGATAGCATGCTTGAGGAGTGGAGGGGCGTCGAGGAGGGTGGCAGGAGCTTGAAGGATGCTTGCGAACGGCTACTCGAAGACAGGGTCAGTTGCTCTGCATTACTCAGGTCGTCTGTTCACTGATGTACTTCCCCACTGGTCTCAGGACAAGCTGCTTGGCCTCACAGACGAGATTGATACTAGACTGGAGTATTTCCAGGAGCTCGAACACGCGACTCGGATGCTGAATCACCCTGGAGAATCACTTGTCCTACAGACCGATTTCTTGTATATGGTCGAACGTGTCGATATATGTATTGAATATTTAAAAGCTCACGTGCGTTCTTTCACTAGTCGCATGACATTGGTGCGCCGGTACTGAGGATATCTTATCCAGCGATATTACAAAGAAGCAGAGGTCTACCTACTGCGCTTCCAGCAATGCATGACGCGCGCCATGACACTCATCAAGATGTTTTTTGTCGGCTCCCTCAGAGCTCTCACAGCGGACGTATCCAAGCGTCTGTCTGAGAAGGTAACCCGTTTAGTTTTTGTCTTGAACATTTTCCACTTAACCCCAGTAGGATGTATCTACCACAGCACAGATGCATCTCTTGTATACTAGATTTCGGAGTGTTACGCCTCAACTGGCACCTCTTCTAAACGAGCTCGAGCGGAGAGCGACTGCTCACCCAGAGGAACTCTCCGCTCTCTTATCTGAATGCCACTCCGCCTACTTCAGTGCACGCAAGACCCTCTTGGTTGGACGTTTGGTGGAAGAAATACGGGGGCTGGACCCAACGCACACCGAGCTCGTGGAACTTGTAAAGACTCGTCCTCCATCTAAGGGCATTGACGTTAATTTCTGCTTACAGACAAACGCAGGATGCTCCTATTTGAAGCAACTTTGTATGGACGAGTTTAATCTCTTTCGTGAGTTTTTCGATTCTGGTGAGGATCAGCTATAGTGAGTTGTATCGTTTACTACACCCACCGCCTTTGATTCAGAGCCGGCATTTGTAGCCCCTACCTAGAAACCCTCTGTGATTACCTCTACGATGATCTGCGGCCTCGTATTCTCCATGAGACTCGACTCACTACGCTTTGCGAAGTTTGTACTGTCCTTCAAGCCTTGATGGTTCTCGATGTCGTTGAGCTCCCTGAAGAGCCCCTGGACGAGCTTAGCGTGGACCTCGATCATCCGAAGCCAAGAGGCCTCGGAAGACTCCATATCAGCCACTTACTACAAATGGTCCTTCAAGATGCTCAAACAAGACTGTTCTTCAAGGCTCAGAGCATGATTCAGGCTGAGATCAGGTACTACGTCCCACAGTCAGAAGATCTGGCATACCCAGGTATACTTGTAGGTTTGTTGTTCGAGACTCCTTGCTTCTGTGGATCAGGGATGCTCATCAGCCACTGTAGCTGTAAGAAAACCTATTTCTCAGTTTGACATCAGGGAGAAGGAAAGTGTTAGTCGATTATTCCAACTTTCTTCCTTGGATAAACAAGAGACGTGGTATCCAACCTTGCAAAAAACGGTTTGGGTGCTATCCCAATTACACGACTTCGTCAAGGTAATACTTTAGTGCACCCTCCGACTTCCGTGATTCACGTACATTACAGCCTGCGATATTCGAAGACATTGCTCAGGAAGCCGTGAGCCTGTGTCGACAGTCGCTTGTATCATCGAGTACCATCATAGGGCAACGCAACGCTCCTACAAGTATACTCGATGGAGAACTCTTTCTTGTTCGACATCTCTTGATCTTGAAAGAAGTCGCGAACAACCTAGACTTGGCTGGGAGAGATACCCCACGAGAAACGGGCCAGGGTGGCATGACCGGTAATCACCCACTCAATTATACTTTGAAGCCTTACCAATGTTGGATACGCACAGACGCACTGGCTTCCATTTTCAACAGGACAACTGCGTTGCTTCCCGACGCACTCTTTGCCTCCCTCGGCATGCCACGTGGATACGAGAGCATGACGGATGCGAGACATGTAAGTTGCTGCTGATTCCATCCAGAAGTTTTTCTAGATGCTATTTCCATTTCTCAGGAAATCGATCAAGACCTCAAACGTGCTTGTCAAAACATCATCTCACTCTGCGCCAAGGGTCCGTGCGAACCTCTGCAAGAATGGGTGGACCGTGTGCGAGCCTTCAACACTTCCCGTACGGTGACCCCGCCGACGAATCCACCGGGACCGGTTCCGTTGCTCACCGAACAAGTCTGGGCACGCCAATCCGCGGCTGAAGAGTTACATGCGAAGTTTGTTGAATCATGTGAACGCGATCTCAGGACAGCGGTGACGAAGCTCCGGTTATACCTAGAGGATAATCGGACGGTGTCGGTATTGCTCACGCATGTTGAAGAAGCGGTTGTGAACGGATATATGGGGTATAGGGAGGTTGTGTGGGACATGTACGCGGGAACTTTGAAAGGGGTTGTGTACTCGGAGGAGAGCTTGAAGGAGAGATTGCGTATTATTTGTGTTGAATAACAACTTTCATGGAGTTCGGTGGTAGAGATAGCACTGCATTGCGGTAATCATAACAAGATGGCCTGCACTGTATCCTCGAGTACTACCATGTCATCCATGTTCATGGTAATCAAGCTACACGCTGGGGTTCTTGGCTAATCGATTAACACGGCCGGCGACCGTGGAGTGGCGAAGGGAAGTCAAGAAAACGTTACCTCCCAAGGGAATAGATGTCATTGTACGCGTCACGGATGACCTCGCCCGTGACTTGAACCTTTAACCGAAAGTTATCCTATAACACCCCCTCACTAGTGCCCTTGTTAAAAAACATAGCACCACTGTCCGTCAGTCGATATTGCAATGCAGCCGAACGGGTGATCAGTGGATATGAAGGTTTGCTCTCCACAGGACCCAAGTGCAGGCACAGCTACATGGTGTATGTTTAGCTTCAGTCGCGCAGACGAGGTTCGAAGGATCCTCACTCACTTCACCACTTACAGCACCACTGCGGCCGCTTGATAGAGGTCTTACCTCCACATGGTAGGAGCACAATTGCAGAAGATGTCGGAACAGAGGGTCAGGCTCTGACCGATTGAGGATATGATGTCGTATCAAGAGGGTCGCAGACTCCTAACAGGCCCGTGTGTCTCAATCAGTATGTTTACGACGATAGAGTATGCCCTACCTTCAGACACAATGTTCGTAGTGCACGACAAAGTCGTGATAATTCAAGAACGGAATATCCGAGCCATTCAAGGGTTGCGATATCGTCCAAGACGACAAGACTGTTTCCATTGTTATTCTGTCCCGTACGCAGCTCCGTGGAGACGAGGTCGAAGATACGCCTCAATCTCGAGTCTCTAGAGCTCGCGTCAGGAACGTCAGACCCTTCTGATTCGGACTCCTCGAGGTGCGAGTAGAGATCAATGAATTTGAACCTCGCGTTTTGCGAGGTGTTCAAGCCCTTAGCGACATCCTCAATATATCATAGAGTATATTATACCCTCTACGCACTGACTTGGACGCCACTGATCTTATCCGTTCGCTGTCCTCGGAGACGGAAAGGAAGAGACACCGGGACCGCTTTGAATCTTTTAGGCACAGATTCAGAAATTTGTGGATCAAAAAATCTGCAGGAGCCTGGAGTTCGTCAGTGATCAATAGAAGTCCAACATGAGAGGCGAGGCCCGGAGGCGGAAATGATTGCATGGTACTCGAACGGCAGATCCAGAAGAAACCAAATCAGTACTTGAAGCTTTCCAAATCGGTCTTCGTAGAGGCCTTTGGATAACAAGCACAAACAACGCCTCCGTCGTTCCGGACCCCAGCACGGTCCTTACTACTACAGCTCGGAGGCCCGACGGAGGGGCGGTTAGCAAGACCAGATAAAATCAAAGTCACTGGGTCAGTTTATCGATAACAATGAGGCTATACCCGCGTTGATTAGAGTTGTAGCGTTCTTGAATTCTTCAACGGTCGCTGGGTCGCGCCATGGCTTCGGGGGAATCGCTTGAGACACTTTTTGGATCATGTGTGCTTGAGGTTTTTACGCCGGATACATCAATATCGTTTCCAGAAGATGTCGTTGTCGACGATTGGCTCATGAGCGTCAAACAACCTCATGCAGAGAGAAAGCAGGCTTTCTTCGGTGAGGTACACTGTGTGTTCATCGTTGCACCTCACTGGAGCTTACTGGCGCCTAGATGAGAAGTTAAATATCCTTTTTGTGATGTACATCAAGCATCCATCCCTCAATAACGCATGTGATCGCCGTAATCCTCCGTGGTCCCTTGTGGAGTTGCTCAGTCGTGTGCAAGTATCGTTAGAAGCGACCTACATCTCTCAAACGCCAAACCAAGATGTACCGAACACCGCTGGTCTGGTCCCTCCCCGCACGTCATCCATGCCCAAGGGACGCCCACCCTCGCTCCATCCCTCGATATTTCCACCTAACACTCCGATTCCGATTCCGTCGACTACTGAAAGTGACCGCAAATATGTGCAGTCAGAGGGAACTTTGCTCTTTTCTGGTATTTGGGGAACGAGAAAAACAACAGAGGAATCAAAGGAGAAGTTCGCACTCCTGTTTTCCGAGACTCAAGGAACTTGGATTGCCGTCTACGAACTTTCTCTGATTGTGTGTGAGTCAGGTCATGATATCCTTGTGATTGGTGCGGACCATGTTAAACTTCTTAGCCTATCTGCGTCTTCCCTTCTCCGACCCTCTGCTTTGTCTGACCGCATCTGCTACATTACGAGATAAGGCACTATCTCTCTCGCAAACAACGCACCCGCTCGTTGCATACCTGGTCCACACTGGTATGATTTCTCACTTGGACTCGGGAGCCGTGACGGGCGGTGAAGATAGTGAGGAAGACGAAGAAAATGAAGATACGGGCTTTGAGGAAATCAACTTACTCGAAGGCCTCTCATTGGGTGCGTCTGTGCATCACGATCTGGTGGTATATGGTCGTTTAGTTTATTTCGTAGTAGGTTCCAGCATATCATCTGACTCCGAGTCGCTCCATCTCCCTTCAACTCGACTAGGAAATACCACTCGTCAACGACTCTTTTCGCTTCCTCCGGTATCCGCACCGACTAGAACCCCACCTTCAACCTTCAAACAGACTCCGAATCATGTCCTGCGAAAATCGTACCGCAAAATTCTGCAGACGGTCTCTGGGTTTCGTGTCCGAATGCGTACAGTGTTTGTTCCTCACGTCTTATTCCCGAAGAACTCTTCTGCTTCTAACGGCGATCAGGACGCTTACGTCCGCGATGACTTCGAAAGTGGGAACGAAGAGCGGGAAGCGGGAAACAGTGAACGCACTGTGGTCCTCTGCATCGAGGTGGAGAATTCTGGAGAGTCAGGTCCAACTATGGGTTTCTCGCTCGAGCAGTTGGATGTGAAGGTCGGCAGAGAAGGTGTGACTACAAGGTTGATCGGGTGGGGAGAGCGTGCTTTTGACTCGGTTGCCGAGAACCACCTCTTTCCTCTTCTGATAGGCTCAATGGAACAGTACAACCTCCTTTACGTCGTATCCTTCTGGAGCACACCAAACGATCAAGAAAATCTCTTGTTGACGGGCCAGGGTATCAACGACGGCGGCGAATTACAGAGAGCGGTGACAATCACTGTCTACGGTAGACCGTGTCTCACGGGTAAAGTCAGGGATGAAAGTAACATTCTATCCTACCCAACTCAAACCTTTTCCTCCCGGTGGAACTGCATCCTTGACCTATCATCTAGACCTCGCGAGGAACCTGTACATTTCCACGAGACTTCCGTAGGACGCAATGCCCTCCCCGAGCTTCCGTCACCCTTTCCAGGCCGTACCGCTCTCTCGTCTCTCTCCTCGTCCTGTGCATCCACAACGCCCACTCCTCAAGCAATCGCAGGAAAACGACACACACTCCCCGGTAGTATCGCCGCCACACGTGCTATTAACCCCTCCGCCAACTCTCGACTCTCTTTGCCGTCTCGCGAGCACCCCGGAGGATTCGCTGCGCCACCTGCTCCGACAACTATTTCCACCCCTCCTTCTGTTGCACTTCAGGCATTCAATCGATCGGTTCCGACCACGTTTGGAATGACATCCATGCCACCGAGTGGAGCGGGTGGGTTCAACGTCAACGTATCACCGCCTGAAATGCTGGCGCAACCGTTCGTCACACCGCCTACGCCTGTGTACCCCGCGTTCCCGCCAGGCATGACACCCAACACACCACACATCCGAGCATTGGGGAGTCAACAGGGCTATTCCGGACCAAGCATCGAGATCAAGCGAGAGAGGGGGATGGGAATTATGGCTGCGGTGCCACAGACGCCGCTTCCAACAGTCTCGAATAGTCAGTTTGACAGCCGACAAGAACCTCTGCCGGTGCCCTCGGGAGAGCCGATTGTTGTCTCTATGGGCCTCTTGCCTGCCGACTCTGATGACAGCTATCCGTTTGGACAAAGGAAGATATATCCATCGGATCAGTTCACGTTGGATATTTTCGTCTACAATCAGAGTTCGTGGACCAGAAGGTTTGAGGTTAGCTATCCAAATACAGATAGACGACAGCGGAAAACAGAACAGAGCAAGCCCACGCTAGGATCCAAAGGAAAAGGCATCCTAGAGGAGCTCAAGGCTTCGATCGTTCCTCCTAGTATCTTGCCTTTGCAGAACCGAGTGAGGATCGGGTGAGTTAAGAAACACCGCTTTTTATTCATTCGATTTTCTGAGTATTGATTCACCTCCATAGCCCGCTCAAACCTTCCACTTGTCAATCCGTCCGTATGGACTTCCTTGCCATTTCTCCTGGCGTGCATTCTGTCGACATCCTCACACTAACGGACGTCGAGACTGGGTATGCAGTTAACTTACGGCAAGTACAAGAGGTGGGAACTCATCCGCTGATGCAGCTGACTCAGCTTCAGATCTGCTATGGACATCGTCGTGCATGAACGCACAGTTGAGAAGGAAGAGGGTTCATAGCTAGTATTTTATGTACCCGATGCATGTGGTGTGAGTTCCGGTGCTATGATCTGAACATCGAGGGAAAGAGGAGAGTTGCAAGAGAACCAAGACGAATATACAAGAACTACCAAGCGCAGCATCAGACGAGGACACGTAGTGGTACATGGTAAAAGACCTGGGCGTCCTTGCGTGGGTAGGGATCCAAAAGAGGTGGGGCAGGGACATGGTGGGATTCGGCATAGTGGGAATGGACTAGGCGATCGCGGGATAAAAGTGTTTATATCCACTGAGCCTTGTCCCAGCCTGGGTCCTGCAAGAATGCACAAAGGACTTTGCTACCGGTCTAGGGCAAGAAGGGATATGTGAGAGCTGGAGGCAGAGTGAGGTTGAAAGGCCACACCTGCAGAAGGGGGTGACCAGCAACGATGCTGAGGAACCGTTCAAGCCCTTCCCTCCGGGCTTCGATGACCTCATCGGAGAACCTGTTAGTGAAGACTTTGCCGGGGAGAGGAGGAATGTTGACGCGAGTAGACTCCCGTTCAAGGATATCACGGAACGCTTCAAAGTCAGAGTAACGACGTCTCACGAGGGAGTGGCGTAGTTTAAAGGCAGGTATGTTGGTCTGAGTCATCAATACGTGTTCAAACTCAACTGGAAAAAAAATAAACCGAGAACATACTTTGCACACAACCTCGTAGTCGGTAAACATCTTCCGACCAAATCCTAGGGTAACATCAATTACGATATTGGGGACCGCTGGCAAAGAACGCCTGCTTACCGTGCGTTTGGGGATTGCGAACCTCGATTTCCAGAAAACTTTCTGGAACGCTATACATCTCCTCGATCTGCAAGGTGCTTGCTCGGGTTCATTCAGGGGGGACTGAGAAAGGATCGAGAGATACACACGGTCTGCTCACGCGCCCCGAGACGGGGCTCGTCGAATGCGCTGCTTCGAGCGAAGGGCGACACAGTTGCCATCGTGGTTGTGAATCAAGGAACAGGTACAACTCACTGCAACTCAGCAATCGTCGAAACGTCACAACGTCACGCATGCGTAACATCATTACCACATAGCGCTGGCACCGAATCGCTGTTTCTCTTTGGCTCAAGCACGAACATGACCAGAAATTCCTCACTGGGCTCGAGGACGAGTATGAACCACTTCAGCGCTCTGGCAATGCTGGCGAGCGTCTTCTCTCCCGGTCACCATCTCACCTATGGTCGCTTTTTTAAAAGGGGCCCCTGCGCCCCTGCCACGGTCCCGGCCCCTCGGGTGCCCTGGGAGGCAGATCGTAGATCCCCCCCAGTCCCGTCGTTCCCGGTGACAGTTTTAAGCGAGTGGAACTTCCGAAATCAGCGGTGACTATGGTCGCTTTCGTGGCGCTATTAACTGATCCCTATGACAGATAGATGAGTATATTGTATAACAAGTACGCCGTTGGCAGAGTTTGTGGACGGCTCGTAAACGATTGTATACTTCTGATTGCAGATCGGAGTGGTTGGGAGGTCGGGGGTGAACAAAAAGTCTGTCAGGTAATCAATCAGGGTGCTTTCTCACAGTTTAGCGTGATCTTATTTATCTGTAGGTGTAGCCATCATACCACAGAAGTTAGTGAGCTCGATAACAGCGGCGTTGACCGCAGTCACCTGAACGTCGTGATTAATTTATCAGCCAGAGTGACTGCACACGCCGAGCCTTTACGATGCCCAATATGATGATAATGAGAAATTGGCCCGCCCACATTATCACCGCTGGTCGCTCGGGGGATGAATATGAAGCCTTGGTGACCGCCCATGTCACTTTTCCCCTTAGGTGTTCGGCATGACTGGTTCGTTCTGCTGTCAGACACCTCAATGAGGACTTGCCCCTCTCACAGCCCCCAGATTCAGATGGTTATGCAACTCACGTTTGGATACTCTCGTCATGTTGTTCCATTGGAGCCCTGCGTGTTTTCAGATTCAATTAAACTCAATAGGTGAAGTAGCACTCTGACAACTGGAGATCTGTCTGCGGATTTCCCCGTAGATTACTGGCTGCCCATCGCGAACCCTGGAAACGGAACCTCGTCGTATGTCACATGTTGTTTGACCCGTGTTAATGAAATGTCATGAATCACTGCCAGTGGCAGGTGGCGCGTTGTTCAGAACTCATCCATGCCATCTGTGATATCTTAAGTCCGGGCATTCTGCTACCGCGTCGAGGCGTTATTTCGAGCATACTGCGTAACTTATGACCCCTCCGCCCAAACATCTAACAAAGTCCCTGAATACTGGTTCATCTCATCCAAGTTGGCGGTGCTCGCCTTACTAGCTGAACAAGGGTTAGTTCGATGAGGTCAGTGTTTTGGTTTGCTCATCTTGCCGATTTCGCAGGTATGATTGCTCGGATCTGTCCGTGATCACACCACACCTTCCGCCACTTGTGTCATTCTTGTACCTGTTCAATGACGTGTGTCTCCTCAGCCCTCGAATTAAATGGAAAACCTCCGATTGGTCTACAGTCACTGGGTCGTCTATACACCGTCTGTGTGTCAACCATTTACCAGTACGTTTCGAGTATGAGTGATACTTGAGGGTTGGTATATAGGGCCCGTTTCCGCCTATATAAAAGACTCTCGAAAGAGTGTGTGGTAGACCATTCTCCCCTCCTTTCACTATTCCCTTTCACGATATGTCTGAAGTTGCTGAACAGCCTTTAGCACGTATCTCTGAGACATCGAGCACGTACGCTCACGACGCCAATACAACACATCTTGCCTTCGTAGACTGTGAATACTGTACGCGGTATCCTAACCGTTGGTCAAGGATCAGGTTGGTCAGACTTTTGGGCTCTCTCGGCTCTCCTCATACATCTCATTAGGGAGTATATACGAGAGCCAGCTGCTGAATTCCTTGGAACTATGATTCTCGTCATCTTCGGGTGTGGTGTTAACTGTCAAGTTGTTCTATCGTCCAACCGCGCCATCTCCTCTAGTCCCCAAGGAGTCAGTCCTGAGAACCACTAGTGAATTGTCCAACGTTGACATCTTGATGGTAGGAATATCTCTCTCGCAACCTTGGCTGGGCTATCGGTAGGAGATTTTACTATTGAATAGGGAACACATCTCAGACACTCGACAGGTTTGGCCATGGGCGTATGGGCCGGTTTTGGAATTTCAGGTGGTCACGTAAACCCAGCGGCATGTTGCGTTGTACCAACTATTCGATCCTGCATTTATCTCTTATCAGGTCACTCTTGCCTTCGCGTCTTTCCGCAACTTCCCTTGGAAAAAAGTCCCCTTCTACATTCTAGCCCAGCTTCTTGGAGGTATTTGTGGTGCTGGTATTGTTTACGCCAATTTCTACCATGCCATCAACCTCTACGAAGGTGGGACAGACATCCGTACTATCTCCGGAACGGGCGACCTGTTCGGAACGTATGCGGTGTGTTCTCAGGCAAATCCCTTGTTGAAAATCTAGGCTAATCACTGGCATGATTGAAGGCAGACTACATGACTTCTGTCTCTTGCTTCTTTGCCGAGGTAAGCTCCACCCTGGTTTATACATCTTACATGAGCTCACACTCTCTAGTTTTTGGGAACCGCTATGTTGCTCATTGCGATCTTTATCGTAACGGATAAACATAATGGCCCATCTACACCAGGTATCGTCCCTCTGGCACTCTTTTTCACCGTCCTTGCCATTGGGCTCGGTTTTGGTATGGAAACGGGAGGCGCAATCAATCCTGCCCGTGATCTTGGTCCGCGGATTTTGACAGCCATGGTTGGCTACGGAAAAGGAGGTATGCATTTCGTACTTTATATTAGCAGCGTATTTCACTCCCACAAGTCTTTGACTTCAGGAATCAATACTGGCTTTGGTGCCCAGTACTCGGCCCTATCTTGGGTGGCCAAATTGGAGCTTTGGTCTACGACACCCTCATCTATACTGGCTCTGACAGCATCGTCAACAAGCCGTACGTGTTAATAGATTATGTGTTGCATTTCACTCGTCAACGGATGTCTTTTTAGGGACCTGGAGGCTGAAAGAAGACATCTCGGTGGCTGCGCTCGCAAGAATGCAGTTTAATGCATCTCGTCTCCGTTTTCCTCGAAATTATTTACGTTGTCTTGGTGGACCATGTTGCAACTATTCCGTAGTGCAACATGCTGGATGTTGGTTCTGTGTCTCTCACATCGAATTCCGGCCGGACCGGACTTGGCTTGTATTACCTACGGCGATAGTTTACAAAATATGATGTGCCACCGCTGCCATAACTAGCTTTCGCTATCTCATGACCAACTTCAGCGATATCGAACACTTGTTCCTGTTCCATATCAGAAGGGATTCAATTAACTTAATCACAGATGATAGGTTCTGGTGGGGATTCTCGACCCCATGGGGAATCTCATGAACTTCCTGCAAGTTAAATAATAAAATAATAAGTACTGGCACAGTACTAGTATGGTAGACTCCAATGTCAGGACAGTGAACATCATTCATATACAGCTGGAGAATGGGCTCCTTGGCTTCTGGATTCAGATTGGGAGCAAGCACAACACGGGCGTTGACACTGTATAAACCTTCATTGAGAGGGCTCCGAAAGTAAACACTCGAACTTGCAAATCTTCAGACGGCAATGCAACAAATCCATCATGAAGCCAAAATATTTTCTTGGCAAACTGGTACTAAGCACAACCATTGTGGACACCAGGCCGTTTGTGAATTGGACAATAAGTAGTCGTGATAGAAAGGTGTGATGGGATATCAAGAAACTGCAGAGCAAAGGGATACAGGAGAAAAGTGGTGTGAAACACGGGGGGCCATGGACATGATAGACACCGAACCGCTAGCATTCCATGCTTAATAGATAGGGGTGTGTATACGCTGACTCGAAGTATTACCGCAGTTACTTAATTATCACCGAAAATGAGTTTGAGATTTTCTAAGCTCTCGGGATCTGCTTTCCCTGACTTGTTCGCTCCTCGAAACGCTTCCTTGATTATGGCGGTCTTGCGCCTCTGGATCTCTAGGATATTTCCTTCGATGGTATTCTCAACCTGGGCGAACATCAATATTAAAAAGATGCAGAATGAAGTTCTCTTACGATGAAATGCTTGACATAGACTGTCTTCTCTTGGCCAATGCGGTGAACACGGTCAATTGCTGTGGAGAGTATTGGTGTTACTCGCGTAGGCATGATTCAACGGGTAATATACCTTGGTTCTCAATTGCCGCGTTCCACCAGCAATCCATCTAGAATTGGTGTTAGATCTGCCTTGCAGAGAACACTGAAGATTTACCATGAATACATGATTGGCACATGTGAGCTATTTGTGTGATGAGTAAAGCTTATCGAGAGAAAGATCGGTTCCTTACATTTAGCCCAACCCCGCCAGCCTTCAGGCTAATAATCAAAACTTTGGGCTTGCGCTCGTTTTGTTTGAACTCGGCGATCGCCGCGCTACGCTTTTTCACGTCCATGGAACCATCAAAGCGGTACCATGCGAGGTGTTCGCGGTCAAGCGCTGTAGATATGAGCGAGAGGAACGAGGTAAACTGGGAGAAAACGATTGCACGGAAGCATGGATCTTGATCTCGCAGACGACCTATTTGACAATCATGATCATCTCCTGCCGTCAAGTGATCAAAGGACGACTCACGCAGGCTTTGAATCAAAGCATCGAGTTTTGTAGAGGAGCGGAAGTCGTTACGACGTAGCTCAACCGCTGGTGCAGTCACGCGCCCTACGACTTTGTCATCCCCTGAAGGGAGAGGTGCCGTGTTCGTTTCATCTTCGGTTTTGGGTCTCAAAACCTCTATCAGCTCATTTTCTTTGATGGGGCCTCGAGAACAGGAAGGACAGCGTCCTTCTTCGCTTCGCTCGGCGCAGGCCGTTATATAAGAAATGATACAATCCTTGCAGCTAAGAACAATATAGGTTGCAGGCGACGCAAGAAGTAGGTTATTCTTACCACCGATGCAAACACTGGGGAATGATGACTGCAATCTCCATCACATCGAGACAGATGGGGCATTCATCTGTCTCGGATGTCGCAAGGTTGGAGAGTACGTTCTTCGCAAAGGACATGTTTGAAGCACCAGAGGTTTGCTGCTCGGCAACGTCATGTACTAAGGAGTCGATTTCAATACATGTTGAGCCTGATGGCGGCTCGTTGATCTGGTCTCTGGGGTCTACGACAAGGTCCGGGTGCAACACGGCACGTCGCAAGCTGGGAAGTTGCTTATTAGCCATAGGAAAGAACACCCTCTGCCAAGTACCGACCGCATCAGCATGGCGAGAATGTGAGTATAATTCTTGCCAACTAATCCTTTGGCATTAAATTGATCGAAGTTTCGTTTGGCGGCATCATAGATAGAGTCATAAATTTTCTGCTCTGCGGTGGAAAAGTTAAGAGTTTCGATGGTATCTTCCTTTGGGGGCAGCTCTACGATCCGTTTTCCATCGCTGTCCCGCATATTCTTCTCTCTGCGGAGTATAATGCTCTCCAAAATGACTTGCACTATCTCGATCGCTTTAGGGTCGCGAGCGAGAAATGGTAACGTAATAAACCTAGAGGCAGCCTTCAGTCGTGATCAAGGGACCGTCGAAATTTGATGCATACGAGCGGAAAAAGGAGTAAGATGACCAGGGAGTGAAATCCAGAAATTTCCTGCTCTGGAAGTGAGCACGAAGCTCCGACAAGGAAAGCTATCTCTCACAAGAGGGAGTGAAGGTCCTCGAGCTTGTTTACGATTGGTGTTCCCGTCACGGCCCACCTCCGCCTTGCTCGGAGTGCGTACACGGCACGGGCAGTCTTACTCGTTCTTGATTTACAATGATGTGCCTCGTCCAGAATGACCCTCATCCATTCGACTACAATGGTGAGTCAGTAGCTGGTTAAATGAGAAAATTGAACATTACTTTGGTAGACTGATGATTGACCATTTGATTTTTCGAACGTGGAATGCTCCGATGCCAAGACGCCATAAGAGGTGATGACGACGGGTATGCCTGTCTTACTGTCTTCTTCAGTCTCTAAGCCATCCAGATCTAACCTATTTTGCCCATGCCAGACAATAACTCGCACGGAGCCAGAAGTGCTGGAACGTTCCAGTTCGTCAGACCATTGCGAGAGAAGAGATGTCGGAGCAACGACCAGGGTCGCGCAGGGACCCTTCGTTGGTCGTTTTGTCTGGTTGAGTGGGACGGCTCGGAATGCACTGTCCAGTCTCAACTGACGACCACGACTAGATTCTTTGCCATCATCATTAATAGGTTCTGGTCCTTTATTGGTGTGGATTAGGGCCGAAATCATGATTGTCTTGCCCATTCCCACTGAATGAAGGTTAGTCAGATAAAATGAGAGGTTCGCTTGATGCCTACTTTCTATTGAGACGTGGTCGCTCGAACATCAGTCTATATCAGCAAAGGTGGCAACGCTTACCATCTCTACGAGGGTTGATGAGTTTGATGCCATGCGAAATGAGCGAAGACTTACGCCAAAATTCCACCTTTAAGTCTTCGCTCAGCCTTGGGGAAGTCCAGGGTGAGCTCACCAGAGAACGGGTTGAAATAGAACGGTTTGTCATCGTCAGTTAGATCGATCAATCCATTACACTGCTCGGCAGGGAACACATATCTGAAGATTGGTCGTGATGCGTAGCCCTAGAAGGTAGCTCAAGACTTACTCGCTCCACAGAGGATGCATGGATGTTGCCTCTCTTGCGGAGACTTCACCGGACTCCATAGAGTGCATCCACCTACTCTACGGTAAGTACGCAAGTTACCCATAAGAAATTTGACCTACGTCAGTGCTTGCTTCTGATATCCCCTTAGTGTGAGCGTAAATGTCGGTGGAGGATCCATCTCTTCCATAGTCTGGTCGTGTTGCTGTGCCCTGTAGACATGGAATCAGATGGTGCTGTGCATTGAGGCATAATTCGATCACCTTCGGTAAATTAGGTCCAATTGATTGTCAGACAACTCATCGCCCTCTTCAACTTCAATTTCCTCTCCGTCACCTACTATTTCGGACCTCGTTTTCTTTGTCCCTGCCGGTTTCTGCGCGGGCTTTTCATTTTGCCGTTCAGCGGGAACTTGGCCATTACTTAAAGCTCGTGCACTAGCGCGGGGTCGAAGATTGACAGCATCAAATAGGGCCAGGAGTGCAGCTTTTCGTTCACGAAGAGATTGTTCTTCTTCAGTTTCCTTCCCTTGTCCAAACATTACTTTGGGATGAATGGAAGTGTCCGAAGCGTTAATGGGCTTGAACGCCGAAATGGAAATATAAACAGAGAGGGAGATGATCATGTCTGCACCTGAGTAGAGAAAAGCCGGGCCATCGATCATTGTACTGCCCCTGAAGTTAATCAGACCTTGGTGAATGTATGAATAGAGCCTCGAGAAGGGATAAATAAAATTACCCATGTCTAACAACTTTGATACCCATCCAGCGGTATCTTGCGGTAGTCGGCCGAATTCTTTCAACACGGTTACGCAACCTGCTGCTATTACACAACAATGTACCTACCGAACCCCTCTTTGTTCGTAAGTCGGACAATCGTATCTGTCTTCCGTTTCACATTCTTGACTGGCTTGGACTTCAGCATCGCCTTGAGAGTGAGTTGCTTCTTCTTTCCTTTGACTGAGGCTGTTGTTGCGACACTAGTATCCCGAGGACTATCCCTTTCGATTCTGATCTCGTCCCCTGGTTTGATGTAGCCTGGGCCCTTGACCGTGCTCCAAGCGTTGGGGACTAAGAAAGTACCCAGGTACATGCCATCTGATCCGCTGGAAGATTTGGGCTGTGTGGACAATGAAAGGCGCCTTCTCTTGCGTGGAGGTGGGGATGATCGAATGGTGGTCTGAGGCGGAATAGGAGGAGGGGAGTCCCTCGAAACCACGGAAGACATACTGCAGACGCTCGACGCGCGTGGTACCTCTTCGATAGAGGGCAGCTCGAGGTCACTTCCAGAGTCATCGGTTGCACCTGTTGCTAGGGGGGTCATCGCAGCGATAGAGTTTAGCGGAGCTCCGAAAGTTGGAATATCCTCGTCGTCACTGTCAGGATAAAATAGTCGTTTTTCACGGACTTGTTGGGACGTGATCGATATTACTTCTGGCTGGGTAGACCTTGGAAGGTCCACAGCAACACCTTCCGCATCCTGAACGTTTTCTGCTGGCACCCCAGATACATCCAAATCATCTGGATCTGTGAAGAATAGAGCACTGCCGCTCATATAAGAATCCGTGTACCTTTTCAGAGTATGGTTTTTGAAAAGGTGATTCTTATTGGTGAGTCGCGTCGTGATCACTAGTAAGACTCGCGTTATTTTGGTCTGTTAGGTTCCGAGTGCCCCGAACAACATGTGTAAACAACCATTCTTCTATCTATATCAGGTAAATTCGACCTAACTAATTTAAACTCCGTCGGGAAACACCGGTCAGACAGGGGCTCAATTTCCCACGGGGTTTAAAGGGTGGCAGAAACCTTGTCAAGCAAGGTAATTATTCTCTTCCTTCAATCACTGCCAACGCAACGTACGCAAGGATCATCCTTCCTCAAAACTTGGTCCAGTAAGGCTGGCTAGCTTGCTATGCCATCGCGATCTGTGTAACATAGCTCGTCTATTAATCCCTCGTCTTCGTCCCTTCCATCGTTCGTCCGTCGTTTTCTCAATGCTCTGGAGTGCATCCGTCCTGAGCACAGCGTCCTCCGACACTGAGCCAACCGTGGTGATCACATTCGATTCTGCAAAGTATATATTCAATGTTGGTGAGAATACCACCAGAGCCTTTCTGCAGAGCCGGCAGAACTGGAAGAAGACGCGTGCGCTGTTCCTCACTTCTGTGGGTACTCAACGTGCTAGCGGTCTCCCTGGTAAATCCCCCAGTTTTACCTGCTTTTTGATGTTAATTAACGCCATTTCTAAGGGTTATTCATGACTTTGGCTGATGCCGGCCAATCTCAGATGCAGATCACCGGTCCGTCTGGGCTCTTACATCTAATAGCTTCTATGCGGAAGTACACTCACCGGTGAGCTATGCCAACTAATCCCCATATCTATCACGTACCAAACATTTTCAAGCGACAACCTCAGCGTCACTCCTGCTGAGGTCCCTCTCGCCCCACCATGTATGGAAACCGAGGATCGACCTGTGTACAGGGATGACAATATATCTGTTTTTGCGCTTTCTGTTGTCCCCTCAGAATTGCCTTCGCAACTTGCCAATCCTCGAGGTGAAGCGGCAGGCCCGTTGAAACGAAAACGTGAAGACTCTCTTGAGCAATCACCCAAGCGACTTTTAAATCAGCATGGCACGGATCAGCTCGCAAGTGATACCACGGTCACTACGGAATATTTGCGCAAGGCTGCATCTGCACCTAATTTTGATCCTGCTTCATTGGACGGGAAGGTAGCCCAAGTATGGAGGCAACTTATGATACAATCCATGTTTCCTGCATCTCAACTGTTGTCGGCAACACCGGACCAGAATGGCCCGGGAAATTTTAACGAGGCGCGGAAAGCCAAGGGCCGCGGTGTCAACACAAGAGCAGGTGCCTCGTCAGCCTTTGCACGAGGTCCCTTGCCGCCGAAGTTTAGTAAACCGTTGCCAGTTCCCGAGAGAGCCCTCACCGGTTCATCTGATCCGGCTCTCAAGCCGACGATTGCATATGCCATCGTAGGACCCCGAATACGCGGAAAATTCGATGGGAAAAAGGCTGTCGGTTTAGGCCTGCCTCCAGGTCCACTGCGCGCGAGACTAGCCAAGGGAGAGAGCGTGACTGTGCAGGTCAAAGATGGCAATGGTCACGTCATTGATCGCGAAATAAAACCGGAAGACTGTATTGGAGAGAGCGTGACTCCAGCGGTGAGTCAAGTCTTGTGCTTCTCTCGGGTGGGTTAGTAAACTTTTGTAGGTAGTATTATTCTTCGATACGCCAACGTTAGCCCACATCCCCGCCTTACTCTCGAGTTTTGTCGATTCTGAACATTTTGCCAAATACTTATGGAAGCATGCGAGGGACTCTAAACAACATAAAGTCCATGCGATATTCCATTTGTGTGGGGACGGAGTCCTTGAAGATGAACGTTACAAGACATTCATGGTTGATTTTGGGCCCGAGGTACATGTACGTGTTCAAATTGTCAGTTCGAAGTTGTGTCACCGATCATATGCAAGCACATCGTCGCTTCGCGCAGGTATCTTCCGAATTCAATGACATTCACGAGCGCCGCATACAGTCAGCTTCGACTAAACCAACTAGACTCCAATATATTCCCGACACAAAAGTATTCGTGCACCGCAGACCATGCAATAAGTGGTACGTTTACATGTATATTTGTGCGTTGAGGCATAGTTGACATGTTAGTGAAGACGTTCCTGGATTGCCCAGTCACGTTACGGTTATGCAAAAAAACTTGCTAATTAACTTGCATCCCCCACGCCCACCACTCCTAGACCTAGATGCCGGAAAAGGCGATCTCTTCCATCCTGCAGTATCTTCAGGGTCTCCGTTAGTGTTGCCAGAGTCAACTCGTAATAGCTTTGCGGACGCTCAATTATATGTCGCTCAAGCTGAGTTGGCGGAAACTTGTGGCGGAAACGTGTCAATTTGTCCACTGGGGACAAACAGCGCCATGCCCAGTAAATACAGAAACGGTGATTCCAAAGGCCTCCGTGTCTCCGACTTCACGCTCATGTACTTTTAGTTTCTGCAACACTTATCCACATCCCCAATTACGGCTATGTTCTACTTGATGCCGGAGAGGGCACATGGGGTCAACTAGCTCGGAAGTTTGGAGATGACCTCACAGCAACGTCTAGCGTATGGCGGGTCCTTCGCGAGCTAAAGTGCATCTTTATTAGTCACATGCACGGTGACCATCACATCGGATTGGCGAAGCTTTTAGCAATGCGACAACGAGTAAGCGTTTGGATTCTAGATATAGAAACTTGCGCATTGATTGTGATGCAGCTAGATCCACCGTCTGATGCGCCACTATATGTCGTGGGTCACGACAACGTTTTTTTGTATCTGCGTGAATATGCAGCCCTCGAAGAACTTGGACTCTCCCCTTGTTCCAAAAGTCCCGTCATTCCGATCCCAGTGGACGCCATTCATTGGAAGAACGACTTCTCATCTCCTTGCGTCCAAGGGACCTCCCGCAGGTACGCCTACGCTTAGACGTATCTGTACTTCTCTGAATCGGTCTCTCAGTTCCATCTTAGCTCACCGTGACATGTGTGCCTCGCTTGGCCTAGAAAGTTTCCGAAGTGTGGATGTTGTACACCGAACGAGTTGTCATGGAGCGATTATCAAGCATACGGACGGTTGGAGCATCGTGTAAGTGCATGCACGACTCCTTTTGACATATCTCGTATTCACTGTTCCGTCAGATATTCGGGAGACACCATTCCCACACAGAAATTGGTGCAAGCGGGAGAAAACGCGACTCTCCTTATTCACGAATCTACCATGGCTGATGACCAGGCAGAGATGGCCGCGGCCAAGATGCACAGTACAGTTGGTCAGGCGATTGACATCGGAAGAAGGCACGCGTATTTCTTTGCAGCGAAGGCTGCCACCCTTGCTCACAGTGGTTCATAGAATGAAAGCTCGCAACATCCTCCTCACCCATTTTTCAGCGAGGTATCCAAATATACCTCCATCTGTGGTTACGGAACACAATCCTGGAGATCCAACCCTGGCTCTGGCCTTTGATCATGCCCACATCAAGATCGGTGAGATGTGGAAGATGAACGCCTACATGAAAGCTATCGAGCAGAGCTTCACAGACCTTGAGGACGAAAATGACACGATGCAGATAGAGGAAATTGATGACGTTGATCTCCCATAAAAATATGTTTAAGATCGCTTAGTTGTAGAGATGCAATTACACTTCGATCGGTCTGAATCTATTCACCAGAAGCTTCATGGGTGACGACTTCAAGGGCGCACGTAGAGGGTCAGAAGACTGTCCTGTCAGATCGCGATGTGCCTAGCAGTGTTGGCACGACGATGGTCCTCCTCGCTAGAGAATTGCAGAGTATAATCTACAACTTTCAAGATCTCAGAGGCCACGGCGTTCGGTGTACTACTGTCATGAAGCTTAGTAGCGCTTGGCGCTCACGCAAAATTCATTGCTCGCATGTCCCAAGCCATTTGTTCCATTGACAATGTCTGGATACATCTACATCTTTCCGGTGCAACTTACAATAAATCCTTCTACAAGTGATTAGAGATCTTGATTTTACTTCTGACGACATGTTGAATAGCTTACAACATTAAATATTCCTGCAAATGATCATCAAGATCTTGAAAGTCCGGCTCCTGACAACATACATCAAGCTCTTGAATAGCATACAACGCGAAACAACTCACTATCAATTCACCCAGGCTCTCGCGCTCTGGAACAACTTGAACCACGGACCCACACCATTCCAAGCCCCCGAGAATGTAGGTGGGTGCCAACTATTACTCTCCAGAGTGGCTGCCCGTTCAGGGTGAGGCATCAGGGCAAGCACCCTTCCGTCCGGTGTCTGCACCCCAGCGATGCCATCAACCCCTCCGTTGGGGTTCATAGGGTACACTTCAGTAGGATATCCCTCAGAATCCACGTATTGGGTGGCGATGAGACCCGCAGTCCGCAAGGCCTGCAATTGAGAGTCGCCTTTCGCAAAAGTTACTCGTCCCTCTCCGTGGGCGACAGGGACGGGGAGTTTAGAGCCGACCATGTCGCGGAGGAACACAGAACGCCGAGTGGCGTCGCTTTGCGAGATCTGGACCATGCAGACGCGCGCTTCGAATCGCTCGCTAGCATTCTGCTTGAAATCAGGCCAGTGCAACGCACCAGGTATCAGCTCACGGAGATGGCTGAGGAACTGACATCCGTTACACACGCCAAGTGTGAAAGTACTATCGTTCTCGAAGAACTGTTGGAACCTTCTCCTCGCGAGTTCGTTAAGACGAACTGAGTGAGCCCAGCCTTTTCCGGCTCCGAGAACGTCGCCGTAAGAGAATCCGCCACAGGCGGCTAGCCCACGGAAATTGGTCAAAGACTCTTTGCCGCTTAGAATGTCGGACATATGTACGTCAATGGCATCGAAGCCAGCTTCGGCGAATGCCCAAGCCATTTCAACATGGCCGTTAACACCTTGTTCTCGCAGAATGGCGACTTTAGGGCGATGCGTCGGGTTGCGGAAGGGGGGTGGGTTGTATGCGAAGGTGAGCTCGTAATATATGCCTTTGTAGCTTGGGTCGCTTATGAGGTTGAATTCCTGTTTCGCAGCGGTAGGGTTATCGCGAAGGCTCTGCATCCTGAATGACGTCTCCGACCAAATTTCCTGAAGCTCTCCTCGAGTTCGAGAGAACAGTATGCTAGAGTTTTCCCGGATAACGAAAGCCTGGTTGGTGGGATCTTCGCTCACGTTACCGATCTCGAAGATCGAAGTAACAGGAAAACCTGCCCTGGCGAACGTAGACTTCAATTCGTCAACTGCATGTTTGCGCACTTGAATGACAGCACCGAGCTCCTCGTTAAATAGCGTCGCGATAGCCTCTCCAGAAGAACCTAACGGATCAAGCGTGATGTCTGCGCCGACCCGGCCGGCGAAGCTCATCTCAACAAGAGTAGTAAACAAACCACCGTCAGAACGGTCGTGATATGCTAGAACCAAGCCTGCTTTTCTGGCAGCCTGGCAGCCGCTGAAGAAGGCTTTGAGCACGGTTGGATCAACAACGTCAGGTGCCTCCGACCCGATCTCCTTGAACACTTGCGCCAGTGCTGATCCACCTATGCGCTTCTTCCCTCCTGCAAGATCGAAAAATACAAGAACAGTCGGCTCGCCGACATCTGTGCGGAGTTGGGGCGTCCAAGTTGTGGAAATGTTATCCACGGATGCGAATGCAGTCACAATGAGCGACAAAGGCGCACTGACTTCTCGTTGCTCGCCCCCTTGTTTCCACTTCATTGACATGGACATCGAGTCTTTGCCGACCGGCACACCAACTCCTAGTGCAGGGCAGAGCTCCAAACCCACAGCGGTGACAGCTTCGTACAATCCCGCACCTTCTCCCTCCTTTGACGCAGCGCACATCCAGTTAGCACTTAGCTTGACGAGGGAGATGTCCGAGATAGCCGCTGCGACAATGTTGGTCAAAGACTCAGCGATCGCCATGCGCGCCGATGCGGCGGGGCTGAGGAGAGCTACGGGAGTTCTCTCGCCCATCGACATGGCTTCTCCGGCAAGGACATCAAAACCGTAGGAAGAGCGGGTAACGGCAACGTCAGCAACGGGAACTTGCCAAGGGCCCACCATTTGGTCGCGCGTGACTAGACCGGTAATGGACCTATCTCCGATAGTAATCAGGAAGGACTTTGAACCAACGGACGGAAGGCGAAGTACGCGATCGACTGCAGCTGAGATAGGGTCGGTGATGGTGGGGAGGTACGTGGACAGGGACATGTCAAAGTTATTGAAAGTAACCTTTCGCGTTTTGTCCTTCCGGGACATACGGGGTGGCTTGCCAAAAAGGGTGGACATTTTCAGATTGATAACATCCTGGCCAAGGAGACGGTCGGTGACGATTAGCACTTCCTCCTCCGTAGCGTGGCCAACGACGGAGTACGGGCACCGTTCTCGTTCCGCGATTGCTTTGAAATCACCGGTCTTCTCGGAGGAGACAGCAAGTACATATCGCTCCTGACTCTCGTTGCACCAGATCTCCATCGGCGACATGGAGCTATCCGCAACGAGAATGTCTCGTATCTCAAATGTCGCCCCGAGCCGGGAATCATGCACCAACTCGGGTAAGGCATTGGATAACCCGCCTGCCCCAACATCATGGATGCTCTGAATCGGGTTTCCATCTCCTAGTCCTGTGCACGCGTCAATAACCTGCTGACAGCGTCTCTGCATTTCTGCGTTGTCTCGTTGCACAGACGCGAAATCAAGCTCTGCAGAGCTAGCACCGGAAACCAGGCTGGACGCAGCTCCGCCCCCTAAACCGATCAGCATGCCGGGGCCTCCTAACACGATGATCTTCGCGCCAGGCTCGATGGTCGATTTCATCGCGAACATTGGGAGTACATTTCCATAACCACCAGCGATCATGATAGGTTTGTGGTACCCCCTGATTTCCTTCGCCCCATCCTCCGAGGCAGGCACAGACTCCGAGAACGTGCGGAAATACCCGGCAAGGGCTGGTCGTCCAAACTCATTATTGAACGCACTTGCACCCAGTGGACCATCGATCATGATCTCCAGGGCCGATGCGATGTGGGATGGTCGACCAAAGTCAGTTTCCCATGGTTGCTCATAGCCCGGGATACGGAGGTTGGATACAGTAAAGCCAGCCAAGCCAGCCTTGGGCTTGGATCCTCGGCCGACGGAGCCTTCGTCGCGGATTTCCCCACCGGAACCCGTTGCCGCTCCTGGGTACGGAGAAACTGCTGTAGGGTGATTGTGGGTCTCGACTTTGATGAGGATGGGATTGGACCCGAATTCTCCCGATGTATAAACTTGTGTTTCTTTGGATCCTTGGCCCCAGAGTCCAAATATAGGTATGGTGGAACCTCCGAGGACAGCCGCATTATCGGAGTATGCAGAGATAGCTTTGTTGATACATTTCTCTTCTGTATTTTTAATCATTTGGAAAAGTGATTTATCGCGAGGGATTTCATCGATGATCCAGGAGGCATTGAAGATTTTGTGCCTGCAGTGCTCCGAGTTAACCTGAGCGAACATGAAGAGCTCTGCATCGGTGGGGTTGCGGTTGATCGGAGAGGCTCCAGCAACGAAAGCATCGATTAAATAATCGATTTCGTCGGACGCAAGGGCAAGGCCCAGCGCTTTGTTAGCTGCGAGGAGACGTTCTCTGGCACCGGAGGGATCTGCCGCTTCATCGGCTTGGCTTGTCAACTCGACCGTCCGCAGGGGGTTGGGATCTTTATGCCTGAAGATCACATCTTCATGAGGTAGAGCGAATTGGATGCCTTGCGTCATACGATCATGGAGTAGATGCGAGATCTGGGAGACCACCGTGTGGTTCAGTGTCTTGCCCTGTTTCAAATGAAAAGCGTATGCGATGCCTCGCTCGACTCTCTCAACGTGCTCTCCGAGATTGCAGATGGCAGCGATATCTGTCGCTTTACTGCTCCAGGGAGATATAGAGCCTGCTCTCGGGATGACATAGACAATATTTTGACCGCTTTGGAGGGTGTCTGTCGTGCTGGGTGATTGGACATTGTCGCCATAGTCAAGAAGGGCAGCAAGTGACTGCCTATGAGACGATTGACTTTTGCTGAGCTCCTGCTCAAACGCCTGGGCCCGGAATTTGACAAGATGAATGAATAGAGCGTCTACAGACACGATGTCGCCATTTATGGCCTGGATGCTACGAAGAAGGATCTGGCGCCTTGTTTCTGTGAGCGCGGATGATCCATGGAGAACGAGCATGATTGTCTGCGAAAGGATTGGAGTGATAGCATTGAGCGATTGGCAGCGATGCTCACCGGCGAGAGAGGACAAAGATCATCGAGGGATTTGTCCAAGTTGGGCCATTTCATTGAAACGCGTGACAGACGTGTCGGTCACATATCCGAACAACTTCATTCATCATGTCGACCCAGGCAACGCCTTCGCGTCGCTCGAAACGCTACCAGCAACTCGTTACCCCGGTGCACCTCAGCGCATGGACCGACAAATCCACGTTTTGGTCGTCCGAACCGTTCTACGTCAGGCCCTCTATCCCCCAGGACTACCAAACCCTGGCAGAGGATGAGAATTGGAAACCCACGTCCAACATGCAGACCGTGTTTTACCGCTCGTTTACCCGCTCGAGGTCACTTCCGCCATCGTCCAAGCCGCGATCGAGATCCGAGGCAAGTACTCGCGAGGCATTCAAAGTGGGGGATACGGTGTGCGTTTCAACAGGTGCTGCGAGGTATGACAGTGTTGGGGTCATTGCATCTATGTGGGAGCTCAGGACAGACGATTCGGATGGAGCGCAGGCTAATATGTTCATTCGGATACATTGGTTTCAACGGCCAATCGAACTTCCTCGCGTGCGTCCGCGAAGGGAGCACACCGAGGTGAGCCATCGAGTAACATTTTTTTAGCCAGTTTCAAACCACGTCGAAAGAACGAAGTGTACTTCACCCTTGATACGGAAGCAATTTTGCCACCTTCGAATGTCGTTTGCCACTGCACCATAACCGACATCCCCCCAAAGGAGAGCTCCACTCAGGTCGTGTCCTCTAGATCTACACGTTCAGCAAATTTCAGACAAAATGATGTTACTCTGTTCTATTGTCGCTTCGCCCTCGACTCCCGGAAAGGGTTCTACTACGATTTTACCTGGAGTCATCACAAACAGCGCGCGCTCTTGGAGTCAGACGAAGAACAGGCTAGTGGACGATCCTGGAACGTTCCCGTAGAGTCTCCAAGACAGAAGTCTACCTCGGCTCGGAAACACCCAAGACTGAAAAAGATCATCGAGGCAGACGAGTCATCAACGCGTGAAACGGATACTGACTACGAGCATCAAGAGCCTGTGGGGGACAGTGATGATGACGAACTCCCTATCACAGATGCCGATGATCGCGACACTGAGCCCGACGCTCACAGCGATGTGCTCGAGGATGATCTCCCAAAGACACCATCCCGGAAACGTAAACGCACAGTCAACACCCCATCCAAGTCTACACCTCGAAAAAGTCGTTCGAATAAGCTGGCTGCACCAACCCCTCATTCTAAAGCTGCCATTCGGAAGAGAAATAATCGCAAAGGAGTAGTTGTGCGCGTCCCGCCTCCAGACCTGACGCGAGAACATTACAAGCAGCTACAGAAGTTACCCCAAGACGCGTGGTTGAGAGCCATGCATGTTTTACACGTGGCTGCACGTCCAGACATTCTCCCTTGCCGAGGAGAAGAGTACAACCGTGTTTTGCGCACGGTAGAGGAACTTCTCGAGGAAGGGAATGGGGGATGTGTCTGTGGGTGTTTCGGTGTCTGTGCTGGGAGCTTCTAACTGTTGGCCCTCTTAGATATCTCAGGAGTGCCTGGAACTGGTAAAACCGCTACTGTCCATGCTGTTGTACGTGAACTTAAGCGCATGGCAGAGAATGGGGTGCGTCCGGGATCCTTCATAGGCGGCTGTTGCTCATGGTCCTGCGAAGGAAACGATCCCATTCACATACGTCGAGATCAACGGACTGAGAATTCCCGAGCCAGCGGCAGCCTACAACCTCCTTTGGGAAACGATCTCGGGTCACGATATCTCCACGGGGGGTCATCTCAAGGTCAGTTCGAAGGAAGCTCTAAAACGACTTAGCAACCACTTCAGTGCTGGTATTAGGGCGGGTCCCGGTGGTCATGCATGGTTGGTAGTGATTCTAGATTGGTGATGTCCGTAACTAACGATCTGTACTTGGTTCGCCAGTGTTGTATTGATGGACGAACTGGACCAGCTGGTCACGACTAAACAGGACGTCGTATATAACTTTTTTAATTGGCCAACATTAGCCGGTTCGAAGCTCGTAGTGCTTGCAGTCGCGAATACGATGGACCTCCCGGAGAGGGTTATGAGCGGACGCGTTCGCAGTCGACTGGGTAAGATAGCACTGATGGCACTCTCTCGTTGTAATTTAACCATAAACAAAGGTATGACCCGAATAAATTTTCAGCCATACGCGACCGCACAACTCCAGGAAATTGTCCACGCACGTCTTCTCGCCGCCAAAGAAAATCTCCCTTCTCAACACCAACACGATGTCATTACTGCTGACGGTGTCAAATTTGCCTCCATGAAAGTGTCCTCTATTTCTGGTGATGCTCGCCGCGTCTTGGACACCTGCAGACGTACCGTCGAACTTGTACATCCAAAGGGAAGGGCTGCAGGTACGGAAGACGTTATGGAGGTTATTAAAGTGATGCAGAATAGTCCAACGGCCGCGTTCTTGAAGGAGCTGAGTCTACACGAGAGAATTATGCTAGCAGCACTAATCAAGTGTATGAAGAGGGAGGGTGTCGAAGAAATCAAATGGGGGGAGGTGAGTTCTTCGATCTCATCACTTAGCGACGTAACCGTTGTTGCGTTCGACAGGTTGAGCGCCAGCACCTTATCTATGTGGAGACCCTTGGAGAAGAGGTGTCCACCCGTGCACCCACGCTTGGGGAGCTCACCTTCGTCCTGGACTCCCTCCTTGCATCACGGGCAATGCTCATGGAAGATGGGTTTACAGCGGCACGAAAACCGGTAGGCGAGCGGAAGGTTATCCTTAATCTGGAGCAGGCTGAAGTGGAGAGAGTTCTCGGAGACGTCGGTGGACCTTTATGGAGAAGTGTGCTCGATGCGGGCGCATAGATGGGGACGTGGAATGAGTTCTCGTGCCCCACATGTAGTCTCGGTACCAACCGTTTTGGTCTACGCCCCTGACGGCGTCGGAATCTTCCGATGACCAAAACGTCTGGTGACTTTCAGTTGGCGGGTATCCCATCGAGTCACATTTGTCACG
>JBBPNN010000358.1:0-28457 GCA_038090935.1 Hortiboletus campestris
ACCGAGTGTCATTTACTCATGTGCCCTGGTTTTGATCGCCAGATGAATCCGGGCCATCGGGAAAGGCCGCGGGGCAAGAAGACTCTCCGCGCTAGACCGAAAGTTAGTTGTAGTCGACATGATCGGCATCACCAGTCGCATTTTGCACACAAGTAGCGGACTGGTAGGACACTGTAGTACGCGATAGTTCTCGAACCGCATCCGACTCGCTGTCCGGTCACTGTCCCAATAAGTTTCAGGTAAATGTTCATTTCAGTGCCTGGATGTTCTCTAGTACCGCGCTCAAATGCTACTACCAAAGTAACTGCCAACCGCAACGTAACTCTCGGACGCCCAGCAGAGCGTCGACGCCTAATGAAGATGAAGCCTCGACCGCAGCAGGCGGCAGGACGACGATTACGCTTGACACCCAAGTCTCTATGAGTGGTACCAACTTTTCACAGGGTCAAATGACAGCTTATCGCGATGGTATGTGCATTGTTGAGACGCAGCACGATAAAGCGACGAGTTGTATTGATTTCGATACGGATGCCAAGATTCAGATGACAACTAGGGGGGAGTTTGAAGACTCGCTGTTGTTGACGGTTGCATCCATCCTTTTTGACATGATCGTGTGTATGTTGACGAGGCGGTTCAGTATAGCAGCGCATAGGTTAAGGACGGTGACCGAGTACGATCGGTTGATCATGTTGGATAAGGGCGAGGTGGGTCTACGTTCCGATCGCCAAGCGTGTTTTTTGTGCTAAATTAACGTGCGCAGAGGTCACCGAGTTTGACACCCCGCTCAACTTGATCCAAAGGGAGGATGGCATATTCAGAAAAATGTGTCTCAGGAGCAGGACATATAGTGCGACGGCCAAGGCAGAGAGGGATCTTGGAGTGGCGTCCGACCTCATGGCAGAGCACATGCTGCGTCTTTTTGCGGCCAAACAGATACTCGTCATCTCTCACAGCATTCACCAATTTCAGGGATTTACGCCAGTAGAACAACTCACGGTTCACTTTTGAGTCGCACATGGGTGCCGAATGCATTGAATGCAGCTTTTAGCAAAACGCGCTAGGGGGACGTGGGGTTGCACCCTCACAACCAGCGCCGGCTGGTGTATGTAACCCGGCTAGTCCACAGTGACACCTTTCCCTCTTAGATCGTTCTTGGCGTCATTGATTTCCTGCAGACATACATGGACGTGGTGTGGATGTGGAACGGAGGAGAAGTGTGAGTCCGAGTTCGCATTCGAGCATAAACGCTTGAAATAAATTGGAAGTTGGACGGCTCACCTTGAGCAACTCGTGATAGGCGTCCGGACAGTCCTGAAAAGTGAAGAGACCCAAACCAAGAGACGCGAGAGAGTAAGCGCCAAAAGACACGAGCAGCCACCAAGGAATCTAGCATCAACTCGGCTGGTTAATTTGGGTTGCGTGGACTGACTTTGAAAGGAGAAGCGCGTACAACGGGTAGGACTTGGGCGACAACGTCTGGCTTGAGTACGGGGATGGGAAGGACGGCGAAGAAGGCGAGGAGGTAGACAAGGATGAAAGCGGAGGCGTAGATGGCGACGCGGTGTGCACGGGCCATTGGGCGCTGTGCTCAGGTCGAGCGCAAAAGCTCTTAGGATTATGTCAGTAGGGTCCAGCCAAATAATTAAATAGTAAATAATCATTCAGAAGGGTTGCGCCCGGGAAAAGCCGCGGCGAAACTCTCCACGCTCGACTGGGTCGGATCGCCAGTCGCATTTTGCACGCAGGTAGCGGACTGGTAACACGATAGTTTCTCGAACCGCATCCGACTCGCTGTCCGGTCACTGTCCCAGCACGTTCCAGGTAAATCATTCATGTTCCGCTGCCGCCAAGCACAGTGTGGCTGAAGCCTGAGATATAATCTCGTTAACCATGGACTGACTGCACGTCTCAAGCTCGTCCGCCGGTACCGCATCGCAAAGAGAAGATGTCCTTGCCCCCCTTTGACCGTAGCCTTGGTAGCAAGTACACAGGCCCACCCAACCCAACCTGGTCGTGGTGCCAGAAGATCGACAGTACGCCCGATGGTCAGGAATGGATGGAAGGGGAGAAGCAAGGATGGAAGACTGTCGCCACCGCAGAAGAGGATCCCACGTAAGTACATCACCGTTCTGAGCCGAGCATCGCGATGATGATTGCTGATATCACCACCGTGTTCCGTAGCAAATTGGATGCACTCATGACCACTGGCATCGTTCCTAGGCCTATTGCCTTAGTCTCCACCATCTCAGAAGAGGGGATCGAGAATTTGGCCCCGTTCAGGTGCGAAAACGGCTTTTTGGGGCCTTACATCTGATGCAGCGGTTTACTGATCGCCGTTGCCTATCCTGAATAGCTGGTTTGGAATGGTGAGTCACAGCCCCTCCTCCCATAAGTTCCAGTGACTTGAACAGATTGATCGGTGTGTCGATCGTCAAGATAAGCAACTGGCCTCCCATCGTCGCCTTTTCCTGCCTCAATGCGGCACCGGGCCGACTCAAAGACACAACCAACAATGTCATGAACAGCAAGGGCGGCTTTGTCGTCAGCATCGTTAGTGAACCTTTTGTCGAGCTCGCCAACGCCACCTCGATCGATGCACCACCAGAGGTGAGCGAGTGGACCCTAGCCGGGCTCACTAAGCTTCCCAGCGTACGTACCCCCTCCCTTCCTCCCTTCCTCTCTTTTCCGTGATCGATCGACTGTGCATAGATCCACGTGAAAGCGTCTCGCGTCAAAGAGAGCGCGTTCAACATGGAGTGCCAACTCCACCAAACCACTCCTATCCTTGACCCCACCTCAGGTGCATGCACCACCACGCTGATCCTCGCACACGTCAAATACATTCACGTGCGCGAGGACATGTTGAACGAGCTGGGGACGGTAGATATCACCAGGTTTAAGCCGATTTCGCGGTTGGGCGATAATTCGTATGGCCGGGTTGGTGATGCATTTACATTGCCGAGGCCGACTTGGGCTGCGGATGAAGGCAAGGTCCGGGAGGCAATGGAAAGCGTTCCTGCAGATTAGATTATACCACTGCCTACATTCTAGAACGAGTGAAGTCTATGGCATTGCCATTTACCTCCCGATTTCAAGTCTCTGCGCGCGACTCGGCGCTTGCTGAAAGTCTACAGTTCATTTACGTATGAATTCGTCCTCACTGATCTAAGCCAAGCCATTCTTTTATCTTGGAACCGTCAAGCAGATATATCTACCAAGTATTGAGGAGCAAATCATGAAACAGCCTGATGTGACAAGTTGTCAGCTTCTAGATCGTATCTGTGCTTCCGTGACGTGGTGCTCTCGTCGGGGAAACGATTCCAAGTAGACAGCACACACGAACACTCGTGTATCGTATTCGCTTCCCCCTCGTGGCTTTTAGACCGCCACCCTGATGAACATTCGACACCGTTGTCAGTGTTACCGTGATTCTCAGTATTCCCCCTCGTCACGGTACTGTCAACTTTTCGACCCTCTTGCGTCCACCGTTATCCATATCACTGATGCCTGTATGTCCTTTGACCAACTTTTGTGGATTTATATCTTATTCCTGGCATGTATCTATCGCTGATCGCCTACTACCCAGGAACCTCGAGCTCGAAGTACAGAAAGAGCACCGTGACCGTTCTGGAGGTGCAGTCACACTCGAGTCTAACGGTCTCGGCCCACTCTGAATTCTTGCCGGGTCCATAACAAACGCACTTGTACCGTGATAGCATGTTGACTACCCCGGTGGGTGTCGTATAATATACCGTGACCGACGATACCTCGGACCTCTGCTGCGGTGGTCCCACGTATCTCCCACACTAATACATACTCATGTTCTTGCATCCGGATAGACTTGGACTTGGGCGACAGGAAAAAGCTAACAAGCCTGACAGAGCCTTGTGTAGTCTAGTCTGCTTCATCGTTTGCTGATCAGACAGGCGCTGTCGAGGATACACATTGGTCTGTCACCCCGACCACTCTCGTCTGCATACATTCCGTGTGCTGGCCTGCCTGCGGTGGGACTGTGGCACATCGAGGTAACTTTGAAGCAGATCCGTTGACCGCCCACGGTGTCGCCAGAAAATCATCTAGACGCAACCTACCTTTCGTAGGGAGTACATTCGAAAGGAATTGAGCAGAAACGAAATAGTACGAGGGTCAAAATGCGATGACCACAAGGATGGATGATGACCCACAACCATACGTCTGGAATGTTTGGTAAACCCGTAATATTGCTTATGTTGATAGCGAAACAATGTCTTCGGGTGCGTGTGCTCGTGGGCCCAAACAGACGGATGGCCCATTGACAATGTGGGTATCGCTGGCGTCGCAGCATCGTATGCAGGCCGTGGAGCTGAATAAACGAGCTGCATGCACAACAGGCAGCCAAAGGGATAGATAAGTAGGAGCACTCGGAAGAAGGAACGCGGGAGGGGGTGCGGGGTTACTAGAGCGAGCATTCTCCTCTGTTTGCGCACGACAACTTGAAACGTCAAGGAAGGACAGCAGCAGTGGGCGACCTCAGGCTAGTGCCCTGAGCATCTTCAGGTTCTGTGCCTCCAACTCCCCTGGAGATGAACACTCGCTGTGTCGGCTTTACGCTGTTTCGCCATCTGTGGGAGCCTTTCAGTTTCCTCGCCAGATAGGGACGGTAAGTGGCGGGCGTGGCAGATTTGTGTGCGTCCCACGGGTCACTGCATGCGGTGCCCAGGCGGTAGTGCTCGACCACCTGTTAGATATATCAATGGTCCATGTCGTACCGTCTCCAGGCTAGAGTCGACGCGTGCCAGTGCTGAGCAGAGACCAGGATTCTTCAAGGTGGCGTTGTTAATAGCTGTCTTCAGCTGCTCGGGGGAACGAGAAAAATGCGATTTGCCTTCCGCGTCGGCGTGGCATCGTGCGCATCCGTCGGCAGCACGATAATACAAAAAACTCTTTCGGAGACAGTCAGAATCCAGAGGAAGAGTACGCTCGGACCGAGGATCCGGTAAGTTGCATTACATAAGCAACCTATGGACTCCAGGGATAAATCGATAATGACTGGGCCGCCTTGGCCGAGTTCGTACTCCGAGAAGGAGTCCCAACAACTCGTTGCCGTCGCTCTTGTATTCGCACCACAACCACTGGATCATGCGGCTCTCTCTCACTATACTACTGGGTAGAAGACACGGACCGCCTGAGCAGTGAGTCGCTTTCCCAACACACGCCCAAGGCGAAAGAGACAGTCTGAAAAGTACTTCGCATACCCGTTGTTCCTCCGCTCGCACCGCTCTATCTCCGTCATTGATCCTGCAACAGCGCACGCAAGCCAGCAGGTGACGTTAAACTTACTTGGATGCAGAATCCAGTGAGACGGACGAAAGGACCGCAGTGGCCGCCGCGGGATGTAAGGTCTGTTGGCTTCAACTCGTCGGACAGGTATGTCTGCTATTGACCCACAATGGATGGAGTGTTGCATGTGATGGCTTGTCAACCTCAACCTCGCGATTACATATGTATGTAGTTGTTCTCGTCCATTCGCGTAACGTGGCATCTCCCAGTTCGTAATGGTGTGGGAGCGAGCTGGCGTCGTGATGGAGCGTATGCGCATCGCTGACAATGACTGGTGCCTTCAACGCAACCACCTCGTTAGGAAATATCCAGGGGTCACATTAGGAATCGGATGAGGGTTAGAAGATAACAGGGATTACGTTAGGATGATTCAGAGAGTTAGAGAATATTGGGAAGATGTAGATTATCGCTTGACAAGGTTTAGGCTTTCTACATTGTGGAATAGCTACTTTCTGTATGTAGATTTGACTTGGAATTGTTGCAAGTATTCCGGGCCTCCGGCCTCAGTCACAGTCACCACCGCTGGCCGCCGCTGTCCTGCCAGTGTCCGCGCCCGCTTGCCAAGGCTCATTCCATTTCGGGGTGACTGGTCTACTGTAACGATACCACTCGCTTATGTCGGTAAAGTCAGACCGACCTGACCCGATGGATCAAATAGCTGATGGAAATGAACACAGGAGTTTTCACAATGATGCGAGATCACGCGTAAGTGTGGTGAATCATAGCAATCTCAGATCAGTGGGGATAACTTTACAGTATCACTACCTAAATGGACAAATGGGCGCACTGTACCAAGAGGACTCGGAAGTGTGATATCGAATGGTTCTCACTTTCCGCCTGCGGTTTGACCCATATGACAATGCAGCATCATACCGTATCGCGGCTACGAAGGAAGTGGTCACTAGCAGATGGCATTGCCGCAATCTACTATAAAAACTATGAATTACTCATTCAGAATGTGGTACGTAGATCTACTTGTCTGCCAATGTTCACGTAGCATTGATCACTTGTACGATGATAATCACTCGGATCTTGGTGTGCGAGATAATCATTTTGGGGTTGATAATCTTACAGTAATATTTCCAAAATATGACAGACCCTGGGCTACCCTGAACAATTCCATAATGAGCACAAAAAACCGCACGTATTTGGAGATTATTCCGCCTGTCAGTTTTTTGATGTTAAATCTCCACGCCCAAGAGAACCGAATAGTAGTCACGCCCCATGACCATCGAACTTCCTCCATCAATCAGGTGTATGTACTCGTTTGTTTGCTCCACGGGTGGGTATAAATACGAGGCAGCAAGTCGGTACGAACCCAACAGTCCCTCGAACAAGATCACTTATTATCTCGCTATATCCACCTCCAATGGCCCCTTCTGAAAACCTTGCTGTGCGTCTCCTTGCTATAACATCTTCATTCTGATAACACCCATCTAGTATGAGTGGAATGTTTTCGATGGGAGATGGGCTCAAATTCTCAACGAGCAAGGCTTGGAGGAGAGCGCCTGTGCCCTTTTGATGCCGATCGTACAGAACACTGTATGTCTCTGATCCCATTTAAACCTTCACTTCATTGACGACACCTATTGCAGGTGGGTTGGCCTGCTTTCGATGATGGGTGGATGCGAGCCGCCTCCGAAATTATCAATGAGCAAGCCTCGGAAGAAGATAATGCGATCTTCGCCTACTGAGCACACCAAAGCGTGTATTGTGCCATTGTTGTCTTGTGATAGTTCTCGTAGCCTTGTACCCATGTAATCATGTAAATCCTATATCTGCGATTAGTTGCATGATGGCCCCAGGGCACAACAGTGCTGTGAGAAATTGCTTACTTGTGTCTCAAAATAAACGTGCTGTGCGCCCGACGTGCGGAGGTCAGGGTCACTAGCGATGCTACTTCATGTCGACAGTGGCCGAGATTCGGTGATTTCCTGCCAGCTGACAGCTTGCCAATCAGGTTTCTCGGGCATGGGCATTTGATGCAGTCAGTGTTTGAGTCTTCATGGCTGCATGGTCAATGTCATTGGTCATCCCGTCATCAAAAAAACCCCAACGGACACAGGTATAGCATTCGCTGGCCAGTCAGATCATACCGAACCCCTTTAAAAAATGTACACCAAAATTATGGAGCGTACCAGTGTCGGCGCAGTTTGGAGACCCAAAGTTACCAAATGTCACATCTTTGCGGAATCCAGGGCGATAATCATACGCTCTCTGTGGCCGTGACTATACAATATCAATATCCGCTGCCACACTGACCTTTTGGCCCAGCTTACTAGTAGATGGGACTCCGGGTATTTCAAACCTTTCTGTGCGCTAAAATCCGGTCAGGCAATACCAAATAAATAAGTGCGGGATTCTCCATACATATTGTACTGTAGCCCCAGCCTGTAGGTGGTTGTGTAGGAAGCCAAAGTTCTCGGCTGTCCCGAATACGGGGACGATACTGCCAGGCTGGATTCAAAGCCCACGAAAAGTCATTTACATACATAATGGTGCGAGCAACAAACTCTTGTGTGTCGAGAGTCAGAGGCTGTACGATAAACAATGGAGAAAGTGGTTGCACGGATAGATTGAAGTATACGTCACTGAAGTTGGATAGGCCAGATCAATATCTTGCCCGCGAACAAGATGCTCTCCGAAATATCCGGTACTTCGCCTACTACGCGGAAGTAGGAGCGCAGTAGATATACCGAAAGCCGGATGATGATTACGAGTGATCATGGTGGTTCATTCTGCGGTGGGACTGCGTGTTGAGAATAGGCCGTGCCACTAGGCGGCTTCGCAATTGTTCGTATGCATGTTTTCGTGCCTCGCTGGAAGAAGTTGGAACCACGGCAAGCGCGTCAGGTGATCGATATCACTCGTAGGAAACTTTGGGCTTGATCATGAACGTTTGAACCCTGGGCCAGCACAACCTGGGAACTCGGCAGAAGAGTGCAGACACGATTCACAAATATTTATGCAGTGAATGACATGGGGGGTATATTGGAAGCATAATCTAACTTACTATCTAAGGGAGTGTGCGTGGAAGATATAGAAAGATCGACAACCATCATATCGTTTCTACCAATAAATAAACCATGCCAATTCCCCAAGTTACACGTGCTTGATGGTGACGGAAGATCCGGACAACGAAGTAGAGGTCAGAACTTTGCTGTTCTGCTTAATCTCAGTGATGGTAGCGCCAGAAGGGGTATAGGCCTCGTTCCCAGCAGCCCCAGAATTTGTAAAGGTGACCGTGCCAAAGTTAGCAAATGGAACAAGACTAGAACCCTTCATGTAATCTTCAACGATCCACTCCGCGTCCTGACCGCAAAGAGGAGAAGAGGAAGTCAGACTCTTAGACACAGTCTGGCCATTGGTCAAATTGTCGATCGTTGCAGTGCCAGAGGTGGTGGAGGAAGCATTGACAGTGAGTTGGATGACATCCCCAGCAGAGATTTTGATGTCTGAAAAATCGTGGGAGGCATCGGGGAACCACTCGTACCAGGCTGTTCATGAAAGGAGCGTTGAGACAAGTGATGAATGCTTAGTCAAGTATCTCCTTACCATCATATTTGGGTTGACCGCTTTGGACGGTGAAATCAACACCGGTCTGGAGGATTGCCGTTTGACAAGTGTCACCGTCAATACCAATCCAGGCGGAGGCAGAATCCCCAGTCGAGCCCGAAGGGGTGGGGACCGTAAACTTCCCGGTAACGGAGGTGAAAGTTCCCTGTTAGAACGAGGCAAGCATGAGATCGAGTGCAATCACAGACTTAGAAAAGGTTACACACATCACCCTTACTCAAGATAGCGCCAGCCCAGTTATTGCTGTACTCTGTGTGGGAAACGGCACTAGCAGCCTGTTCAATACGGCTGTTGGTCTGCGACTGACGGCCCTCACGACGGCGAGCAAGGCGAGCGCCCGACCGAGGGGGAAGAGCCAGAACCGCAGGAACGAGCAATAAGCTACTGACGAGGGCAACGTTGAAGAGCATTGTGAATGTAAGAGAGTAGATCGTCGAAACAATGAAAGCCTGTCGTAGAAAGGCCACATCCGTGAGGTTTTATACATTCTACTTACCGCCCATGTCCATATACAGGGAAAGCATGCTGTATATGAGGTCTTACCTTGGAACTCGAACGCCCAAAGGCGTGGTCTCTCAAAGCCTCGATCAATCACGATAGCTGATTTTGAGGCCTTGCATTCATGCGAATGGTGACCATCATCTACAGAATGGAAGTAAATAACACAGGCTAGAAAGCATCAGTAAGTGTTGCCTCGTCATGATGATGATGCTTGGCTTGGGAAAATAGGACGAAGAGCAACCATCAAGTAAAAACGATTCGTCGGTTACCTTTTTATTTCGAGTCGAAGGTAGCAGAACAAAGGCCTGGAATACCAGCCGGTACCACAGTGAACTAAATCGAAATAGACCTAAACGTTTGTTGCAAAATAAAACCCCTGTTGAAAGGAGGAGAAAGAGAAACGGGCATCGAGCACTTGTCTGCGGATCCCAAGGCAGTGTCATGCGGAGTTGCTGTTTACTTACACCACGGGTGAATGGATGTGTGCGAACGTAGTCTCGAGATCAGCCAGGATGACTCCGATCAGAGTGGCGACTTTCCGAACGAAAAAGTTGCCAGCGTGGTTGTAAAGGACGACACTGGATACGAGGCGCATGCCCATAATGCAATGCTTGCCAGTGGCAGGTGATCGATGATCAGTGAATTGCCGGCAATGAAATGCAAGCAGATGTGGCACTGCAACAAAAAGAAAAGAAACAAAGTGATGAAAAACGAAACCATGCAATAAGCTCGATGGTACATAGCAGTGGGTTAGCCGAGCGCAAGAGGACATTTGCGTGAGTCAATACCATAGGGTTTGACCACGGCAGGAGAAAGGAAAGGACGTTTGTTACAACGTTGCGTCGAATCGGGCGAAATGGTTCGCGTTGAGATAACGACTGACACATGGGGACATATCAACACTAATCCCGGATGGGAAAAGAAGGACAACAATCGCTTCGACCCTTGCTTCAACCCCAACTTTGCACATGTTAGACCGTGAGCGAACTTTGATCACACTCCGGACTCTGGGGCCCGGCTGAAAAGCGCATACTTACGGTGGACAACACCGACGGTGTTCGGAGGTATCGTGTAACTTATGGACGAGGATAAGTACGTGTTCCACTGTTCGATTTCCTCCCGTGACCTCTCTTGACAAGCTCGCTGTCGTCGTCTAGCGCTGACTACCACCATACCCTCCCACACTTATTTTCTCGACATGCTCTTTGATCGAGCTTCGTGGGTTCGATCATTAGTGCTGTTCGGGCCCACGGTGCAGTTACATTTGACGGTCAACCTGTCATCCCATACTCTCAAGCTCTGAATCCGCGCTGGACATGCGTTGCAGACTGCCAAATCTGCAGAAGCAGGCACTTGTACTGTCCGTAACACACTGACTAGCACGGAGAGGCATTCCAGCTCAGCGTGATCAGGCCGTGTTCACTGACTACCATCGTGACGGTCGCGCGTATCACCCATACAGTCGAATCAATGCTTGAGCGTATGGTGGGAGAGCAAGAACACAGGACGGCGATTGACCGCCCTTACTCAGAGGGCCGTTGTCACTCTCATAATTCCATCATGCACATCCATGTCCGTTTCTGATGACCCCCTAAGAACTAGGCAAATATATAGTACAGACAATGACGCAAGTGAGGTCACTCATCACGCCCAAGCTCCTCTGGCGCGTCCCTCGCCTCGGGGTACAGCTCGTGGGCAACCTGTTCTGCAAGCGCTTCCTCGTGGTCCAACGGTCCCTCTGGCCTTCTCCCTGCCGGAACTGCAGCCTCATCCGCCACCGCGGACACAGGCATCGACGGCGCCTCACCCGCTTCTAGAGGTTCACCATCACCCCCCGCACCACCCTGAACGCTCTCCACCTCAGGTATACCCTCCACGTTGACCACGCTAACCGTCCGCTCCACATCCCCTCCAGACGGCACAGCGTCCTTTTGATCTGAATCGATCCTTGCCGCACTCTTCGACCCCCGGTCGTCCTTTGCAAACACATCCTTGCCAGGCTCGGCGAGGATCCCCGGGGGAATGGTCGTGTTCACCTCGGGTGCGACCGGTTTTTCAGCGTCGTCAACGACGATAGCGCCGCGTCCACCGGGCTCACCGCCGACCGTGGCCGCATGCACTGTCTTGTCCTGCGGTGGCGCCGGGGTACCATTGTACTGCGAATACTATACGGCTGCCCAGTCAACGTGGATTCCAAAACATCACAAAAAAAACTCACGTCATCAAAGAATTCGTTGCTTTACATGAAAGCGTTTCGCGGCGATAAGCGTCACGAACAAAAACAAGACGAGGAAACCCACCAGGAAAAGTCCCACGTCTTCAGCCATTGTGCACTCGTACATTGCTTCTTCGTCCACGGGTTTCCATACGCCAGCGGGCTAAACTTGGAAAAGTTCCATATCGCCACAATCATGAGTACGGCTGCGATTTGGAGTCGAATCTTGGGCTTCAACGTTGACGTCGCAAAGTCGAATACAGCGCAAGACAAGAGGATCGCAAAGTAGAGTGCCGGGAAGTAGTGATGAAGGAACAGCTGGCGGCTCATAAGGAAAAATGGGAAGTAATGCATGAAGTAGCCGGTAAAGAGGAAACCACATAGTGAGTCGTACTTGACCACTCTGGCTGAATATTCGGTCGAGTCCACGTCAGCAACAGTCGAACATGAGACTAATACGCAGTGCTTACTGTTCTCAAAGTCCCTGTACCCTCGCTTCGCACGTAGAATAAGGAATCCGCGAACGAGGATATAAGTGGCGATCGAGGCAGTGCTTAGCCACCAAACGAACGGGTTGCCGATCAAGTAGATTTGACGATGATCCTTCACCCAAAAGTTCTGAGATTGAGATTGAGTGTACTGTCAGGGATAGATCGTCCCAAGTGTCAAGATGACTTACGATACCGCGGCGAAGGCGGGGCCAACTCAGCGGACGAGAGTCGTAAGCGTGTCTGTCCGTCAGGCCAGCATTCGTCGCCCACATCACTTGCTGCAGTTCCCAAAATTTGGCCAAAAATCCTGGAATCCTGTAGTTGACCCTCTCCGCATTGGCAGAAACTGCATGCCATCCCCATAGTCAGCCCTCGCGAACTGGGGAAAACGCAAAACACGTACGCTGTGGGTGCTTGGCGGCAGTCTCAACATACCACAACGAATTCTCCTTAGCCGCGTTCTTGTTGCAAGTCACTTCCTGTTGTTCGAATCCCCACTCTGGTAACTTCACTTTGTGGGAAAAGAGATAACACCCCGTGTTCAAGTGTCTCAACCGGAAGTGCGTTCGCAATGTTCTCAGACGCTTGCCCGACTCCTTGTCCCTCTTGTCACCATTCTCAATCACGACCACCCAGTCGTCGTTGACATCACCCGGAAACCCGGTCATGCCATATCCCGATACCTCATTCTGGAAATCGACATCGGAAACGGGTGGACGGACATCATGCGAGTGAAGGGACTTGTCGGTGACGATGTGCCGCAGCTTGACGCGTGATCCATCTTTGATGTATTCGATGGGCTGCGTTTCATAGTCGTACTGAGGATAGCCGTCGGTGGTGGCGTTGAGAATCCGCCACAAGTTATTCTCATCCCGGTGTGGGTAGAGGGTAACCTGTTGTTCTAGATGAAATGTCAGCTAAATTGTGACCAACGACGGAACGTCACGTACGTCCACTTCCACCGGGAAAATTGTGGGCATGTGAATGCAGGAAACCTCCTTGGGTATTCAGATGACGGATAGTCACCTCGGAACCAAGAGCAACGTCTGAGGGCCATGTTAACCACACCACCCTTGACAATAAAAGTAAACGCACCCGCATAGGTATCAGCCATACCACGTCCCAACGTCTGCCGAAACTCGGAGCTCATGAAGGCATCCCCTTCGCCCGAACTCCCAAGAATCATGAAATGCAGCTCAAACATGGTCATGTAAAACAAGATGGGGATGGCAATGAGGCACAACGCTCTTGCGAAAAAGTGTCTCGCCCACGTGCGTGGCTTGACGCGCAAATCCCCGAGGAGTAACCAGAGCTGCAACACAGTACATGCGCCGACAGTCGCGACGGTGAACAAGCCAACCCACTTGCAAGATAGGACTGCGCCGAGTGAAAGACCGGTCAGAACGAGCCACGCCCACCATCGTTCCGTAAAGGGCTCTTTCTTGTCCTCGTTCGAGAACCCAACGAACAGGAATGTTGTCAGCGCGGTGAAAAATACCAACGGTGAATCAAGGAGGATGTGTCGCGATTGGGTGACGAGGCCATTTTCAAAAGTTAAAAAAAGAGAAGCGAGTAGGGCGGTGGTGGCTCTGCAATCGAGAGCGCGTAGTGTAAGGTAGGCGACTGGAATGGTGGCAATACCGAGCGTAGCGGGAACCATACGCATGGCGACATATGGCGTATTTACAAACATCCTGCGAAATGAGCTCAAGGGTCAGCTACCCCGGGACATCCAACGACACTCACTTTCCGATATCTTTAAAGTCGAAATCCCCATCGAACCTGGACAGAAATGCTGCGGCCGTTATCAACAGCTTGGCCAAGGGCGGGTGGACATCCACGAAATAGCGCGTCTTGATGTAACGCGCGGTAAATTTACCAAAGTGAACTTCATCGAACCTACACGCACGACCATATGTCAGCGAGAGAGTACTCCATGAAACTTGAGTTCGAGGCGCACACAACGCTGTCCGGTTTTGATATACGGAAGAGGCGAACAAAGGTCGCGACTATCAGGACAACCACGAGGAGCTTCCACTCTCCAGATGTTATTTTTAGCCCGCCAGGAGGATGCGTTCTCCGAGCGGGGCCATATCCCTTTGCGGCTGCTTCGCGTCGCTCGTCCGCGTCTAGGTCATCTTTTCGTGAAGGAACTGGAGGGTATTTATGTGCTGAAGGAATGGCGTGTGGGAGACCGGGGGGTGGAGAGGCTGGTCTTCTCGCCCGTACGCTGGCAGACATGGCCGCAGGTAGGGGAAAGGTGTTTGGACAATACCGGACTGTACAAAACTATGGGAATCCTGATGGGCACGGCAAAAATAAGGTGGGGACCAAACGTTATTCGCACGTCAGAAAGCGACACTCACCAAGGAAAAGGTAATGAAGACCTGTCCACCGTGTACGCGATGTAGCCGATGATAGAAATGTGAATGAGCGTTCACGTTCAACTTCGAAGCGGGCCTTGCTAGTGCTGCGCTTGTTTGGTCTTGTTATATACTACACGTCATGACCTGCTGTGTACGATTGGATCTTATCCCAAACACCGACGTGTGCTCTGGCATGGTAAATCGTTGCTGGTTGCTGCGGTACGGGCGAGCGCTCTCACCCAAGTATTTATTATGACTATGCAGGCCTTCAAGTATAGTGCCATTTCCGCGTGTGAAAACGCCGGTTTCATTGTCCCGGAAAACTTGAGAAGGCAAGTCTCCTAATTTTCTTTCGTAACACTTCTTAATCCAAGTTCCCTCAGGGTTCGTGTGCCGATGAATTTTTACGATACGCTGCGTAGACCTCCCAATGATGGTGTGGGGTCGAACCGAAAAGGTAAACCATGTAGGCAATTTTAGCAAGTGTACCCCTCTCAAAAGTGTCCACCCAACCATCACAGAGGGACCCTAGATGATACCATCTGCAGCATTGGAGATGATATATAATTACCTTTGGGTGAGTATACCACAATGCTCAAGTGTGAATTATGTATCAAATAGACTGCATCCCAAATCCTAATGGTCTTTCCAACAAGATCATTAGGGTTTGAGATGGGTCCACTCAGTGCCAATGCATTGAACACCATCACAAGAAATGAGATCCATTGCTTTTGTGGTGTATTCCCCTGATGGAGTTGCATTGTGATTGGCTCTCGAGAAGATGTCATTAGGTTATGGAATGCTATACCCTGGTTGGTATACAAGAGATGCACCAACCAGTGTTGGCATTCTTTACCCTAATGTCATCATCAGATGAGTCAATGTGGCTGCCATCAGGTGAATATGCAAGTCAGGCAAGTCAGGCAAGTACATGACAGAGCTAAGTCCCCTAACAGATCCAAAGGAGTAATGATGGAGGTAGTAGTTCATCAAGTGCAACCACAACTAATATTACTTCTCAGAAAAGGGACAGAGCCAAGTGGAACTGCAATATTTCTGTAAGATGTTTGATAGATCTAGTCAGGGGCCAAGCTGATGCTGTCAATGACACTAACAGTAGGTATCAATGCTGGACAGGGGTTTGTGCTGATTGCACATGTCTAGCCCAGAGCAATTGTCCTTGGTTGGCATAATGGAGACTGGAGTCAAGCTGGGGATATGGTGAAGAGTGATAGGTTTTATCTACATCAACCAGGTTATCATTATCATATTGTTCGTGGAGTATTTTTCGGTGTGGGCAGTGATGGGAAATTAGCGGTTGGCCAGGAAGTTGATGCAGTCATTTGCTCAGAGCACGCTGTGGATCGTCGTCCCCGTAAGACGGCGGTGACGCATCTTGTTGGAGAGACCGACCAAGGGACCTACCAGCGTCAGCATCGATAGCTCGCATGGGGATTTTCGTGAGAAAGGGTGGGCCTCGTGGACTTGTAAGTTGTCCCACTGAAACCGAGCTCGCCAACGCAGTGGACCAAGAGTGAGTTGGCTCTCGTTATCCCCGCCAACACTCACAGCGACCATGTCTAGACAATGTCCGTACAAATCGACCGTGTCCATACACTCGCCGCAACCAGACCACTCGTCAATGCTCAGCCATTTCTCCAGGCGCAACGTGCCCACGGTGCCAAACCGTCCTCCCCAGACAACGACGACCGCCAATCCCAGATGGAGCAGGCCCTCAAACGCTCTGTCACCCTCGTCATTTGGTACAGGGTGCGCTGCCCGCGCGATACATGTCTCTGCCCCTGACTCGCCTCCACAGTCCAACTGCGATCCCATACGGCTCAACCACGAAATATCGACCTTTCCCCTCTTCTCGCTCTCGCACTACCCCTCGGTCGTGTCCGACCTCGAGCTCACACCCACCTCGTACGTCGATGCCTACAACAGTGCGACAGGGCACTGGGAACAACACATGATCACCACCGTCCGCACGATCGAGTCTGAGCAACGCCTCTTGTACAAGCTCCGAAAGAGCCTCCTCGCCGGCCTGGCCGACGACGAATGCACGGGGCTCGCCGAGGAACTTGCCTTGCAAGTCAAGAAGAAGCAAGCGTCCCCCATCGCCGCACAAACCACGCCCTCGCCCACGTTCAAGCGGCCCCTCGCGGACAGCGCCGAAGTGCCCACCGCCAAACGGTTCTACTTTCCCGAAAACTACCCTTCCCACGTCTATATCCCACCTCCGATGAGCTACATGCTCCCCACCCAGACGATACCCTATGCCCCTCCCCTCGCGAGTCCCCCACTCAATACCCACCCACCTGCTCGAAACGGGGTCGAGACGGGCGAGATGACGACGCCGGTCAACAGCCCGTTCCACGGGACAACGATGAACCTGCAGTCTCCCGTTATCACCCCAACCCCGCTTTACAGTCCCAACACGCCCAACACCGCCACACGCACCTCCTTTCCCCAGCACCCCCACCCGCCGCTCAAGCGCTGGCCCAATGACTACACCGTGTCCGAGATCGCGGCTGGCTTCCGCGCGATGGATACCATGGTCGCGCAGTCGCCCACCGCGACGCAAAAGGCTGCGTTTGAGCGCGTGTTTGGGTGTCGGTATGTCAAGAGCACGGTGTGTCGACACCGGGGGGTGTATCGCAGGGCAGATCCGAGCGTGAGGAACTTGTTTGAGGCGATGGGCAACGACGAGCGCGCTGTGTGGGGTGAGTTTGTGAGGCGGGTGGAGGGACGGCCGGGGGTGGGCAAGGGGAGTGGGTCAGGTGATGAAAAGGGGCAGGACGAGGCGCCGGGTGGGACAGCACAGCCAGGGCAAGGCACACAGAGTCCGGGGATCGGTCAGGAACAGGGTCAGACAGGTCCTGACTCGATGATCGCCCCCATGGGACACCTGGCGATGTCTGGTAAGTGAGGCGCTGCGCGTCGCGGTCGATGAGAAGCTCTGACTGTGTCAGGGATTGCGACAGTCCCCGGACGGTGCGTTGTGCGCGCGCGTGTATGGATGGAGAAGCTCATTGTTTTGGTTCTGCGCAGGACATGCACGCCCGTATGATGCCGGTCTCGTCGGGTTTGGTGCCGGACTGCCAGACGCGTAGACCTGCGACCATCATTTTTCATGGCTCGCCTGAATGGTCTCCCCGGTAATTTATATTCTCGGCGCATCAGGAAACAGGGACCCTGATGGTACACGATGTGTACCGCGCCGAAGATGGACGGTCCGTCTGATGTAGGATCTGTTATAATACGTAGTCACGAGTAGTGCACGTGGTGAATAACAACCCGTTGCCTCTCTCCATCCTACCATGACAGAGTCTGACTCGAGTCGCCTGCTGCAATCGCGCCATTTCAAGGACAGCGTGCACGACTATGGCAAGTAAATCGCCGACATCTGACGGATCCGCATTGACTCCATCCAGTCTCGTTTTCGCCCTGGATTTGCTCTTTTATCGATACGTGCGTGTGACACCCATTTCTGGCATGCCAAGGACCTCATCCGACGTCTAGAAAACACTTTCAACGCCTGAGGTACATCAAACAGCTCGGTGTCACTTGCTATGTCTTTCCCTGCGCCTCGCACACCCGGTTCGAACACTCTCTCGGTGTGTCTCCAGATTCGCCGCCCAACGAGCACTGACACGCACTTGGCCAGGCGTGGGTTATCTTGCCCGACTCATGGCGACACACCTCAGAGACATGGACCACTCGCTCGGTATCTCGGACCAACACATCAAGTGCGTCGAGTTGGCAGGGTTGTGCCATGACCTCGGACACGGTCCATGGTCCCACGTCTGGGATGGCGTCTTTATCCCCGCGGCCCTGTACGTCCATTCCCACCCGTGAACGTGTCTTGCCTTCTCTTACGTTCTACACGTCCCGCGCGCGTTGGGGAATCCACCCACGCGGTAGACCAAACAAGAAATGGAAGCACGAACACGCAAGCGAGATGATGTTTGACGATATGGTAGAGACGTATCAACTCGATATCACCCCCGAGGAGGCAACGATCGTCAAGGCCCTCATTGCTGGAGAAAAGAAGCGTTGTCCGTACGTCCATGCTCGCCCTCATTGTTCCAGTTCGTGAATGCTGACGACGATGACAGGCTTGGCGAGACGATGCCGTTCTTATTCGAGATCGTGGCGAACCAGCGCAATGGACTCGACGTCGACAAGTAAGTCGTCTCCGTTGGTTCCTGCGTGTGCTGACATGCGATATACTAGATTCGACTATATCTTGAGGGACTGTTATGCGGTGGGCGATAAAGGCAACATTTCTATTTCGAGGTGCGTGCGCATACATGGTCTCCCTTGCACGCACACACATGCATGCATCTTTCCCAGGCTCATCCACTCGGCACGCGTCGTCGAAGGCATGATATGCTATGATATCAAGGACGCGAACCAGATTTACGAACTGTTTTACACCCGGTTTTCCCTCCACAAACGGGTCTATAATCACAAAACCAGTGCGTCTTTTCGCGTGGCGTCTGTCGTGCGCATATGATATGGGACACAGCCAAAGCGATCGAGTACATGGTCATGGATGCGGTCCTCGAGGCGGAGCCGTATCTCAAGGTTGCAGAGCTCGTCGAGAATCCAAAGCGCTATGTCTATCTCACGGATACCCTCCTCAACAGGATCGAAGAGTCGACGACCGAGGTAAGCTCTCGTCCTTCCCCCCCCACACACCATCACCTGGACCCAAACAAACGCACAGGAGCTCGAACCCGCCCGCGCCATCATCGAGCGCATCCACTCGCGCGACCTCTACAGAGTCGTCGACTACAAGGTCTTTCGGCACGCGGACAAGGACATGATCGCAGCCAGCGTGACGCCCGACGCGATCGTCGAGGTCGCGAAATCCGGCGTGTTGACGGGCGTGGACGAGGAGCTGGTGGCGCAGCTCAAGCCGAGTCATGTGGCCGTGACGTGCTTGCTGTTGCATTATGGCAAGAAGGAGCGGAATCCGCTAGACGAGGTGACGTTTTATTCCAAAAAGAAACCCAACGGTGCGTCGTGTCGCCCTCTTTCCTCGTTTTCGGTTCGGACGCTCGTTGACATGCGTGCATCGCTAGAGTGTGCCAAGGCGGATTACAGCGACATTTCACTGTTGATGCCGTCCTCGTTTGCAGAGGTCTGGTTGCGGATCTATACCAAGGACGGGACGTTCCACGGGCTCATCCAAGCGGCCTATCGCCACATCTTGAAGAACCTCGTCTCGTCGGATCACGGCGCGACCCCGATCGTGGAGGAGGTACAGGATTCCTCAGAGGGGTTCGACCCGGAAGTGTTGGCCGGCCCTGCGGCGGGAGAAGCAAGCGACCCCGATCTGCTTCCGATCAAGGTGTGGCAACCTGGGTCGCCGATGCTGGGCGACCGTCCGTCCACGCCGCGTATGTTTGCGCGCGGCGCGAGTACGGGCTCGGTCGGGTCGGGATCGGGGTTGGGGTTGGGCACTGCTTCTGCTGGGGCCGGGGCCGACCGTCGTTCGCGGGCGATGGGCAAGACGCCCAGTTTTTCTGACAATCAATTTACGGCGGTGCCGCCCAACTTTCGGGGCGAGTCGCCATCGCGCAAGCCCAAGAACAAGCGGGGGCGCGACGTGAGCGATAGTTGGGATGGTGGACGGCCGAGAAAGAGTGCCAGGCTGTCTGACAAGGCTGCGGATGCCATTTGAGCCGGTGGGTTTGCTTGTAGATCTTTTTTCCCGTCTCGATCGCCCTTTTCTAATCGTTTTACTGTCATATGGCCATCATACAACTAGAAAGCATTCTGTTACGTGGTATCAGGTACATATCAGCTATCCCTACACGCTCATCTTCATTGCTATCGTCGGGTGTGGATCATATCCCTCCACTATAATATCATCATATTCAAATTTGTCGATATGATCGATCTCGCGCGCAAAACGGACTGTGGGGAACGGTTTTGGTTCCCGTTCGAGCTGTGTTTGGAGTGCAGAGATGTGGTCCTTGTAGACGTGGGCGTCTCCAAGCTGGATGATGAGCTCGCGCGGCTCGGTGTGGGTGACGTGTGCGATCATGTGTGTGAGGAGCGCGTACGAGGCGATGTTGAAAGGGATACCGAGACCGAGGTCAGCGGAACGTTGGTACATGAGGCATGAGAGTCCGTTTTTGCCATCCGGGGTCGATGCCATGTGCACATAAAACTGGCACATCATGTGGCACGGCGGGAGCGCCATATCTGGGATCGCTGTCGCCTGATCAATCCCCGCACACTCGCAGACGCGATGGTCGCTCAGCTCACCCGCTGGATTCCAAGCACTCAAGATGATGCGTCGATCGGTGGGGTTGCGCACGATCTTGTCGATGCATTCTTGGAGCTGGTCAACGCCCTGCCCCGAATAATCGGTATCGCAATCGACGTACGGCGCTCCAAAATGACGCCACTGGAACCCATACACGGGCCCGAGATCGCCCTGCCGGCGGTGTCCCAGCCCGCGGGATTCGAGAAACGTCTTGGAGCCGTTCCCGTCCCAGATCTTGACGCCGCGTTGGGAGAGGAGGTTTGCGTCTGTTTTTCCGCGGACGAACCAGAGGAGTTCTTCGACGATGCCGCGGAGGTAGGTGCGTTTGGTGGTGAGGACGGGGAGGGCGGCGTGGGTGAGGGTGAAGCGGAGGGCGGGGGGCGCAAAGAGGGCGTGTGTGCCGGTGCCGGTGCGGTCGTTGCGGGGTTCGCCGTCGGTGATGGCGCGTTGGACGAGGGCGAGGTATTGGTGTTCTTCGTGGGCCATGGCGGTGGTTGGCAGAGACGCGCTGATAATCAACGCGTGTGTCACAGAAGACACGTGACCGGTGTCACGTCACACCGGGTATTAGGAGGAGTACCTGAAAAGAGCGGTCGGGCATGCTTTCACTTGGACGTGTCTCCTTGTTTCGACCTGTCGTCGTGTCGCGCAACTGGATACGTTCTGGCCATGAGCTCGCAAAGCACACACAAGACACCTCGCAGAAAATCCACAGAGCGAGGGTCAACACCCTCCTGTTTGGCGCAGACAGACTCCTGCTCACCCCACGCGCCGACGCGCTCGAATCCTACCTCATGACCAAACTCTCCGACGCCAAGTTTTACAACACATACCGTTCCGTCGCATTCATGCGTCTGATCAGGTTCTGCTTGGAGAGACATTTATTCGACGTCGCGCTCGCCCTCCACAACCGCATGCTCAAGGAGGGCTTCCTCGCCGTCCATGCCCTCTCTCTCCGCATGACCGCGCTCAACATCGCCTGGAAGGCGACAAACATCAGGGAGATCGTCCCTCTGTTGAAAACACTCTTTGAGAAAGAGGCGTACGACGTCCCGGCATTCATGGACCTCATCCATTATCTGACCGACGACAAACATGCGCCGGGTGCACTCGTAGACGACCTCGCACACACATTCGTGTCCATACGCCAGATCAAGCTCAGCGAGCATCCTGACCTCGTTGGTGAGCTCGCCAGCATCAACATGCGTGCCGGCCGTCTGGACGCCGCACAGACGTGGCTCCAGGTCTTCGAGGACGTGTGCGGCGCGCAAGGCATTTTACCGGACGTGACCCCGTACTCGAACATTATCAGCACTCTCAACGACATTGATTTCAAAAACAGCGAGGCGTTTCAGGACGTGCTCGTCCGCATGAAATTGGCCGGCGTCTCTCCAGATGCGAACATATTCAATGCCCTCATCCGCGTCAATTTCGTTCACCACCGGTATCAGGAAGCGTTTGCGCTCTACCACGTTCTCATGGCGAAGCGATCTGACGAGTTGATGCCTAATGATGTCACCTACAAGATGCTCTTCCGTGCCACCAACTTGCTGAGCCACCCCCGCTTGGCCCGGAGACATAGACGCCCAGAGAATGCCGTTCCACCTCGAAGGCTCTTCCGAGATATGCTCTCGTGCCACTTGGAACAGACCAAAGGTCAGCCATTAGCGCGGTCGACCGTCGTCTCCGTGTCTGCATTCCATCTCGCGCTTCGGACATTTATGGCGTGCGAGGATTACGCCGCGGCATTCATCGCCGTCCGTGCCTTGCCCGCGTTTGGTTTCCAACCCAATCTCCAAACCTATCTGATCGTCTTTGTGAACCTCCTTGATCGCATGAAACACGAGGCGAATCTCCCCCGCCCACAAAGCTCCTACCGTCTCGTCGATTTCCTCACGCACCTCCGCCCCGACGAAGATCCAGTCCTACACACCCTCTTAGATCGTATCCAACACCATCACCCCGCGTTTGAACGCGCAGGCTCATCCGTCGGGATCGAGTCCATTTTTCATCTCCTCGCTCTTGGGGAACACACTCGGTCCACAGACGACGATCTCCCCGACGTACCCACCCTCCCCCGTTTCCCTTCGCGACCTCATCTCCGCCAACGACGCGCACAGATACCGACCGTCGCGATGTTGACAGGCGCTGAACATCCCTCCCTAAACGAGCGCCTATTCTTTTCGCCCGTGCCTCTGGCGCGGGTCGTTCACAAGGCCCTCCTGGGCGAGTTGTTCCGGAAGGCGGTGCATCGGGGCGTGGACTGGGACTGGAAGAGCGTGACAGGGTCCATCATCGAGGAGACACAACGGGAGATGATTCCCGAGGGTATGGGCGTCGCGATGAGATCCGAGGCGTTGGAGAAGCGTGCAGAGAGGAAAGAGGGACAGGGTGTATTGCCGTTTGCGGCGGCGAGGATGAGGCGCCGGAGACGGAGTGCGCGGGGTGGGCGGGAGGTTGCGTTGGAGTTTGATAGCTAGGATGGGGCAGTAGGTACTGTTTTTCTTTTTTTTGCGTGTTCTGACGTGCTCTGGAACTCAAGTTGTATTTGTATTCAGTTGTTGTCTCGAGGATGACTCGAGGGAAGCTCGTCGCTTGGAATTTCATCGTTGTCCAACGCATGTGAAGCGAGGCCATGCCGTGCCGTCAGTATTGGCGGCCAACGATACCAGGGCGGCCGCTTGTCAGCTGAGTCTTGGGGACCGTCGACGGCAGGTGCCCCATTTACCATGGCGAAGAACACTAGCCTATATGTACTACCTACTACCGAGTGCTGCACACCGCTTGGCAGGACACCGTTTGCAAGAGGTCGCTGTCCGGCTACCCGTCAGAAAACGGTGACCATGCTCGACTGGGACGAGGGCGGCGGATTCAGATGGCGTGTCTACGAGGGTCACAGGTTCAAGTTGCTGTGGAGCACCCATTGCCGCTTTCAAGCAAGGGACCCGGGGCCGAGTCGGCAAAGTTGAAACAATGACTTTAAAATGAGTATCCACCGACGTCGACGTTTCGGTATGACATGGACATGCATTCTTCCAAACACGAGAGCACGTCGCATCGTCGCGGGATGCTTGACCCATTGAACCAAATTTATAACACGTGGGGCGTTCCTGGTGTATCCATACGTCTGTGGATCTTGCCTTGGCAGATCGAGTCGTCTACGCAGTTGAGCCGACGAACATGTTGACCGCCGGGCCGTGTCCCAACGACAGACGTGACTGTATCTGGGATACTAGTACTGGAACGTCGCTACCAACTTGAAGTTGGCTGTCACAGCTGAGGTGTTGCTCACAATGATCAGATCAGCATTGCGCACCTGATCGTCGATAAGTTTTGTCATAGGCTGCCGGACCCCGCATGAAATTACATGGACCACATAGGCAGTTGGTTGTAGCGCATCACATCAAAATCTGCTTGGGAGCGGCGCTCACCACCCCATCCGAGGGTCACTGGACCGTCGGATCAGCGTCTCCATCGAGCATTGCCCCTCACAGTGTAATTTTGACTAGGAGTCGCATCTCAATGAAATCGGAACAGGCAATGATTTCGTTCGACTTGGTGGCGATAAGAAATTCATCAAACTTTTTTTTTTTTTTGGAATCCGAGCTAATCGTTTGCTGGGACCGTCTGCCCATCTCAGAGTTTGATCATCGTCCATCAAAAAGCTACTCGATTCCTTGCCGTCCTCGGTTCGTCGTAGTTTGTGCATTCAACACTCAGTCCCCCCGCTTTTTGTACGACGCAGTGTTGGCCACGCATTGTCATTTCGAACGCAAACATACAATCTTGAACGAACTAAAGGGTACAAGTAAAGCACAGAGGCAGATCAAGGAACGGAGATGCTAGTACCATGCTAGCAGCGCTTCGGGAAACGAACGACAATAGGGGGTATATGAGTATATAAACCACCACTGGACTCGCATCTTTTTTCGGGAAAAAGGGAGATGCAATCGTACCGATGGTGATCGACAGCCGACAGCGACGACCTCGTGGCTCAAAAGATGTTGTTCTTTTCGCGACGCATCGTCATGCGTTTGGCGTGAGCGCCGTGGCCAGCACGGGATGCAAGGGTCGAGGCACCTGATCCGCTCACGAAGATGTCGTTCTGAGCACCTATCACATGCCATTCGTCAGCGAATTCGTTACCACACGTCAAAGTGGGACGAGGAGCAAAGAACATCGAGCATACGCACCGTCCTTGAAACCACACTTTGCATTGTACGCTGGGCTCTTGGGGTGCCCGCTCAGATCGTTCCCTTCGACTTTGATGTTGTTCGAATCCAACTGATGCCAGATCATTATCTGCTTCGGTCCCTGCACACACTTGGATTCATCATCTTCGCACCAGACAGGCACCTTTGGCGCTCCGATCGTCTTGGGCGGCGTCGAGTCAGTAATGACTTTGCACTTGTATGGGAACATGGACATGTTTGGTTGACCACAGCCATTAGGAATCTGTGGTACAAGCACTTGATCAATGGGTGAAAAGGATTTGTATCGAGGTCATTCGCTTACCCAGACGAACTGTCGGTTGCCAGAGCGAAATTATGATCAACGGTGACATAGAAGAAAACTAGTACTTACAGTACAGAGGCATCCCGCCTCGGGACAGGCAGGCATACCTGACGGGACGTCATACGTGATTATACGTTTCCACGGGGTACTGCATGCCGACGGTTAACATATCATTACACGGAAATGATGGGGTCAAAGAGAGCTTACTTGTATTTCACGCTGAAGACAACGAGATTCTCGGGCGTCACTTTGTCGATTTCGGACTGTAAAGCACGCGTGACAATCAAGAAAAATATAGGAACAAAGGACAGCGAGAACGAACCTCGTACGCTATAGCAAAGGCAGTACCAGAAGCCATGGATTCATTCTGGGTATGAACTGATCGAGCAAGCCCCTTCAGATATCCGCAACAACGCAGGCGAACGTGAAGATGAACTCACGGTTTGGCGATGTGATGCAACCACTGGTCATACTATAATCGTCGGGATGATTCTTTCCGTCTCCCCACGGGGTTAGGGTCGCACCGGGGTTGAGTGAGGTACAGGCACGATTATCTGCCATCTCCATAGTGAAGGATCCGCCAGCTTGACTTGAGAGTCGAGAAAACGGCAGAGAAAAAAACGCAAGGTAAGCTTATCAGGATTTGCATTCGAGTGATGGGCGAAAAGGACGAGCGTACAGTTCTAAAAACATGCCTTCTTCGGGTGGAAACTTGTCGCACTACCAAGTCGTGATGAGCATAAGAGTGTACTTCGAAGAGGTTGAAACTAACCCCATTACTGTGGTGGAACCAGAAGTCGCTGTATGTCAAGTTGTAAAGAGGGAGACAAGCTGCATTGCTGTTGAGATTGACTACATTAGGATCCGATCCCTGCCAAAGCACAGATGCAAATGAGGTGTAAGCTGGGGAATGACAATATGAAGAATGGAGGATTACATTGATACAGTACATCGCCTTGTGAAACGGAACCATGTGCGCATGGGCGAGACCAGCGAGGGCGATAGAGACCCATATCCCAGCGTTGGATGGATGGATGGGCATTGCTTGGGCAAATTGAGGGATAAGGATTTTTAGTCGAGAACCAGCACGACAGGATCAAAACGAATGAAATCTGCAGATCAGGAGAAATGAATGGGCAAGCAAGAATTTGGAACTGTTGTGGTACCTCCATGCTTCTGAGCTTTATGTGCCCTACGGGAACCCCAATATCCTGATACAATAGCGACCTCCAAAAATCATGGCAGAGGACATCGCATGCACTGTGGAAACAGTCACGGTAGCATTACATTACCGCGAACTGAGTTGAAGCCTCGAGTCAATACGAAGGGTTCGCTCAGATCCCCAAGCGGAATAAAGCATTTGCCTCGCGGCAGGGGAACTCGGAATATGCATCCTAGCCTTTGGAAGCGCGTGACGTCAGACACCATCCTATCTGAGTTGTCTTGATGCAGAGAGTGCTGTGAGGGTGAACATGCTGTCAAATGCATATACCAAGTTAGAGTAGTGATGGGAAACCGTTTTGCAAATTCCGATACTCGCAGATGCCATCGCTTGTCAGCTCAAATGTCTCGGATATGAACAGGCCTGTTGCTACCGCGTGTCGTGGGCTTCCAGGGACCAGATTCCAGATTCCAGACTCGGATGGCGACGGATGCAAGTCAACTTGCCTCCGAAGATGCACGTGACCAAGGTGCGCCTGCTCCGAGCGAGTCCGAGTCCGTTCGGAACTTGTCACACTGTGACGCCGTGAGGCACGATCGTAGTCACAGTGTTAAGTCTTCGGACGAGCGGCGTTAAGCGGCACTTTCTCTCTCTCTCTCGTGCCACCAACACGCCGCTCGGCCTCACCCCTTTCGTCCTCGTCGCTCGTCGCACTCTCTTTCCCGTCGTCTCCCGACTCCCCTCCACTCTTTTCTTTTCCTTTTCGTTCCTCTTCACCACTCCGGAACCATGGCTGACCCCAACCTCGAGGTTCGCCCAGACTTCGCCTCTAACGCCTACCGCATGGTGCGCGAGGCCCTGATGGACACTTTCGGCGGAGACGTAGACCAGGCAACTGCTCGCCTCGCAGCTGCCTGGGATGATGACCACAACCAGCGGGTCGATGCCTGGAATGCAGAGCAGGAGGCTGAAGCGAGAGAAGCAGATCGTGCCCGCGCTGAACTCAGGGAGAGAGAAGAAGAACAGAGAAGGCTCGACGACGCCGAAGCCGAGAAAGAAAGGAAGGAAGCAGAGAAGAAGAAGCCTAAGATCAACGATTTCAACGCGGACCTTCCCCCTCCCAGCATCATCACTCCCAGGCCCTCCCAGTATGCCATCCAAAAAATCTTGTCCTTTGATTTCGTGGAACTGTGGTACTTCTCCCTGGAAGGCTGCCTCGAAGCTGCCCGAAACCACAGATCCCAAGCGGATGACACATTTGGTATCTCCAGCTCGCATGACATCCTCACCCTCCGTCCGGTTGCCTCCGTCAAGGTGTCACGCATCGCGCGCGCAGACCACGACCTCTCTTTCAGTGAGTTCTTACAGGCCAAGAACCTCTTCCTGCAACACGCCAAGCAGACCTCCTGGCCGGATAAGCATGTGAATGCCCTCGCTGAATTCTTCTGGAATCTGGAGAACCATCCCATCCGAGTCAGTGAAAATGGTGACAAGATAGTCCTTCACTACGCGTCCCGCGTCCGGCGCCACTGGCATGATGAGCTGAAAAATAACACTGGGAACGCTTTCAATATATCTCTCATCAGCGACGCGCTGATGAACAGCACTGCCTTTGAGATAAACTCCAACATCCAGATGACTGCCACCCGCAAGGTCAGTAGTTTTAAGCCCCATCCCCCACCTTGCTGACGAACATGTATCCCCCCTCCCCATCTGCCACTTTTTCTTTCTCACCGTGGCCCTCCCCCTCCACTCCCATCTCAAATGGTCTCGCGACCCCACCCTACCACCACTGCTCCCACTTCCACCGCACCGGGTGCCGCGGCCCCGCCCCACCTTCTCCTCTCCCCCCCATCTCTTCCACTGCCCATGACGGCCCCACCCTGCCTTTCCTCCCATGCTACCGCACCCTGCCATTCCCCCCTGCCACCCCTCATGGTGCCGCGGTCACATGCACCACCACCTACCACACTGAACTGCCGGGGGGGGGGGGGGGGGGGGGGGGGGGGGGGGGGGGCGGGGGGGC
>JBBPNN010000359.1:0-28420 GCA_038090935.1 Hortiboletus campestris
CCTCCCCACCTCCCCCAGGCTCAGCAACCGTCCCTTTTGGGGCGGTCTCGGCGGCATGGGGGTCACCCCCGTCCACGCCACCTTTGTCCCCCCTATCGCCGTCCTCGCTTCCAAGGCTTCCTTTTCCGGCGGAAGCCCGATCCTCCAGCCGTCCATCTTTTACGAAGAGACAATCCGCCCCCGTGTTCTCCAGGAGAACCTCAATCCCGGTCTCAACGAGTCCTCCTTCCGTGGCCTCGTCGAGAAAAAGGGCGCTGCCAACATCAACCCTGCACTCTCCAACCTCAATGCGTCCATCGGCCATGGCGTCGGCGCGTTCGATACCTTTTCCGACCTCAACCCCTTCACCTTCAAGACTCTGGATGCCTATCGCATGCAGCTCTGGGGAAAGATGGCCGCACAACAGCATGCTCACCACCCACAGCCACAATCCCACCCATACACACAGCCCCACGGCTTGGCCGGCAATCTCAAACCCCATTTTTTCAACCCGGCCTCCAAACAAAAGGCTGCTTACCCGACACCCCCTGGCTCCCCAAAGCAACCATCAAAGGAGCAGGCCGCTGCCGCCGCGATCGCGAGTCAGACAATCTTCAGCAAGCTCGGCAGCGCATTCTGGGAGGCCTTTTCTGGCTCTCCCGCCCATACCTCTGCGTCCAAACAATGGGACGCAGAAAAGGTCCGCAAGGTGCTCGAAGGCCGCGCCGTCGTCAAGGTCGTCGACGTCGATGCACCCGTTCCTCCCCTCGTGCCTTCGCCTGTGCATCACGCCGCCTCGTCCGCAAAGACGGACAAGCCCTCGTGCAACCTCACGGAGATTTTGGAAGAATCGATGCGAAGTTTGACGTTGAGCAAGAAGTAAACTTGTATACGGGGTTGGAATCAAGTCGGTGTCGTCTTCCTTTGTCCCCATCCCACGCTCACGTTCCTTGATAGCGTTTTTACCCATTTAACTTTTTTTACTTTCGCCTTTATCGGTTTCCCCACTCGTTTGCGCTACATTTCCTTGGCTCTATACATACACAAACTGAATATTTAGTTCAAGATATCGGCCGCGCTTGCGTCCGGTACTGTACAAGTTTCTCGTCGTTGCTACTTGCCGTCATGTCACACATACACACCCTAGTCCGTACTGTCTTGTTTGGAATTGTACATAGCTTGTTCATCAGAAATGAAATTGAATTGGATGTTGTTTGGCAACGGCCTTGGAAACAAATAATCCGTTCGAATCACTTTGATAAATCACACCGCTTCGTTCGCATCACATTTGTAACGCGTCCACGATGGCCGATGCGTCGTTCAAGGACGTTCCAGAGTTGTTCGAAGTAAGATATTGCACGTCGGGCGTCGTGTTAGGGTTCACGCCACTCTTTTTTCTAGGTCGAAATCGGGGAAGCATTGACGGCGCGCACCGAAAGTCTAGGTATGTCTTTCCTTCTTGGTTTTGGCAAACGATCCCAACAGCCCGCAGCGACCTTTCGTGAACTCGGTCCGCCGGATTTGTGTCACATAGTCAAGAGCACAGGGAGGGCCGGTCAGCGAGACGTGAGCTCCTTGTTTCCGCGGGCAACTTGGGGGATGTTCGGACGACGGCTGACCCCCACCCAGCTAGGTTCCTTTCACTTCATCTCCGGGGTCGACGCGAGCTCCTCCGCCTCGCTCGCGGCCTACATCAACTCGCTCACGTACGCCATCGAAGACAACTCGGCGTGGTTCTCCAAGGGGCCGGTGTGGAAAGTGAGAAACGGGTGTTATTGCTGCTTTAATGCGTTTTCGAGGGTGGACGTGAGGGTGGACGTCAAGATTCCGGGTGGGGTGCATGCGTACGTGGTTGACTTGCGTGGGGAGCGGTGCGTCCCCTTGTTGCTTTTCGTTGTTTTTTGGGGGGGGTTGACGCGCCTCGGCGCCGGGCAGGCACGAAGCGACGCTGGAAATGTGGCAAGAGACGTACGTGTCTGCGCTCCTCCGTGCGATCTTGTATTCGGACGATCCGACGTATTGGTTGGATGCGTATCGCAAGTTGGATCCGATTACGACGGGGGAGGGCGAGGTGAGGTTTTTACAGGCGGTCGAGGCGTTGTTTATGAAGGGTGCGTTCGAATGGTCGTCCCAAACTTCAACTGACGCCGCTCTCGTTCGCTTACTCGGTCGCGCATATAGGTTGGCAAGTGGGCTCGGATCCCGAGATCCAAGTCGCCACCGTCGTCTCGAACCATCTCACAGCAGGCGTAATGAAGTATTTCGGTGCGAGTGGGCGGTATCAGCAAGCGGCCAACCTCTTTGAAAAGTTGGCGGTCAGAGAACCCGAGGTGGCGTCGTTGCTGGCCAAGAGCTACATTGGGATGAGTGCGTCGTCCCTCGTTGCTGCCATGCCTGTGACGCGTTGCTGACCGTGTGTATGCGACAGACGAAGAAGTCAAGGCGGTTCAGATCATGTCGGCAGCGATGGGACACACGCCTCATTCGTACACACTCTTGCACGTCCAGAGCGATTTCTTGCGGTCCAAAGGGAAAGCAGACTGGGCGCTCAAACTCGCGAGAGAGGCAGTCAATTGTGCGCCGAGCGAGTTTGTGACGTGGGAGAGGCTGACAGAGTTGTACATTGATACCAAGGATTACGAGTCGGTGCGTCCGATTGCTCTCTCTCTCTCTGTAACCGTTTGGGTGACGCGCTTTAAGGCACTGCTCACGCTCAATTCGTGTCCCATGTTTACGTACAACGGCAAGGATATGCATAGGCCGATTCAGACGTCGCGCATGCATCTTCCATTTAAACGGCAGATTAGTGATATTTTGCCGGAAAAACAAAAGACGGAGGATGACGAGGTACGGTGTTATCTACGCGTCTCATCGCTTATTGATTCCCTCTGTCCCTAGGCCGACGCTGCCCTCCTCCGCCTCCCAGCACCCGGTCTGCGGGGTACTTGGGCACGCGCCTACTCCCTCCTCACGCGTCTCGTCTCCGATATTGGATGGGACGAGCTCCTAAAGACCCGGAGTGCCGTGTTCGTCATGGAAGAAGAATACCGGATGCAACGGTCGCAAGCGGATCTGCACAGCGCGACGGGGAGTGGGCATGGGTTCGGGTCGCGGGGGGACGGCGAAGGGGACGTGGTGATACACGAAGACGGCACGGTGACGCGAAGGGCAATCGACGCGCAGTCGGTGAACGCGAGGGGTGGGGCCGATGACGATGCGTCGACGCGGGCGGTGCATAGTCCGCAGGAGTCTGGGCCGTCCGAGACACAGTTCAGCATGTCGGGGGGTATTCCGATCATCAAGGTGTCATCCGAGTCGGATATCGAGCGGGAGTTGGCGGCGGCTGCGAATGGGGAAGGGGACGAGCAACATGAGCCAGGCACGGAGAACGGAGAAAACGAGCATGGAAACGGGGTGACGAGTCCGACTTTGGAGCGGCCTCTGGTAGCCGCTGCCATTGCGGCTGTGGACCAGGAAGCGGCGGAGACGGCGAGTGCGGGTCAAGACGCGTTTTCGTTTACGAACAAGCGGCTGTGTGAGCGGTGGTTGGACAATCTGTTCATGGTTCTCTACGAGGTACGTCCATCCTCGCCAGACACCGGTGCCTGATCTGAACGCCCAACAGGACCTGCGCATCTGGACCATCTTTCGGGCCGAAGTAGCCCATTTCAAGACACAACACGTCGCGTACCGCAAGACGGGTTTGGAATGGGAGATTTTGGGCGATTTGGCGCTGCGATTGCATCACAAGGAAGAAGCCAAGGAGGCGTATCAGCGGTGTCTTGATACGGCGCGGTATGCGCAAAAGCCGTGGGCGAAGCTGTTGGAGATGTATGCCGAGGAGGGGGATATTACGCGGACGATTCAGACGGCGATACGGGTGGCTGCGTATCAGTATGCGGATTATACAGAGATGACGGTGAGGATCCCGGCGTGATCTTGAGGGCAGGATGCTAAATTGACGTACCGTCGCCCGACAGTACCCGACGTTGATCGCACGGTCGTTTTTCAAGCTGGGCCAGATCCACGGGCACGCCAAGATCTCGTTCACGTTGTTGAGCATGGGTCTTCCTGATCCGGTGCTCAAGATCATGGAGGGGTATTTCCAGTATGGGAAGACGTTCAAGGTGGAAGGGTATGATTTTTGATAAAAAAATGCGCGCTCGGACGGCCAACGACGTCTTGTTCCCTTTTTTCGTCCTCGTTTTCCCTCGTCACGAATGTAGAGACGTTTGTTTGTTGTGTTTTTTGCATTCAATTTCCCGTTACGCCGCGACGGGTACCTAGTTGTGGCGGGGTGGCGGATCGAAGCGGAAACCGGCTCCGTGAATAGGGTGGTAACGAACCCCCTCTTTTTCCAGTTTGCGTTGCCACTTGGCGTCCGATTTCCACAACTCGCTTTGGTTCTTTTCCACGAACGACCCACGCGCATAGGATTCACTGCGAGTGGATTTCGTCGTACCGAAATACGTTTGGGAGAAAAAAGAACTATAACACCAACGACAACAACGACGACGACAAGCAAGCGTCGGCCAATGTCTGATTCACCCATCCGTCGGTTCTCCACTGCGAGTCCGACGAACCATTTGAAGCGGGAGGAGAATTTGATCAATGCGTACGAGGCAGAGGAGGAGCGGATCATCAACGTGCTCTCGCGCAAGTTGGAGCAGGTGCGTTCTCGGTTGTCACCTCCTCGCTGGTCTTTCCCCTTCCCCTCCCCTCTCACTCCTCACTCCACCACTCTCTCTGATGCTGGTTCTGACGTATCGTGGTAGCTCCGAGAGGAAAAGATTCAACTCGAGAATGCGCTCGAGGCCGAGAGCGAGTCGCACGTGAATCGATTGAGCCGGGAGATCTCTGCTCTGCGACGACAGGCGGCGCAAGCCCAGGCAAGTGCCAGCGGGGGCGAACAGCACGCCAACAGGAACGGGAGCACGACGGCGACGAGTTTCCCGGACGCCGTTCGCCACGACCCGACCGCACCGAGCGTCGAGGTCATGCTGGAAGCGATGCGAAGGGAAAACGAGCAGTTGCGTACGCGGTTGGTGGATACGGAGCGGGACTACGTGCGGATTTCGAGGTTGAACGATATTTATCGGGAGGAGTTGTTGGAGTTGCGAAGGCGGGTGAGTCGATGGTTTTTTTTTCGTTGGTTGGTTTGGGGTTGTTGCTGACGCACGGCAGCTCGGGTTGTCGGTGGATAATCTGGTGGGGTTGACGCCTCCTGACCCGTTTTCGCAGCCGACGCATCGGCGGTCGATGTCTGGGGTGTCGTCGCCGAGTACGTCGGTGGGGTATCATTCGGCTGCACGGTCTGCGACGACGCACGCGGTGCCTATTCCGTCGCACGGCGTGCCGATTCCACGACCGTCGTCCTCGATTCACCGACCGTTGAACAACAGGTCTGAAACGACGACGCCGCTGTCGCACTCGCCGTCGTCGATGGAGTCGCCGTTCCCGTTCTCGCCGGTGTTGTCTGCGCACGTGCCTGCGGGGAGTAGTGTGTTGAGTAACGGGACGCAGTTGACGACGCCGCCGTCGTCGTCGTCGGTGCAGTCGGGCGGGGTTGGGGCGCCGTATGCGGTGTCGGGGGTGCATGCGCTCACGTATCCGAGTGTACCGCCGCCGTCGTTGTCGTCGTCGTATGGGTCGCCTGTGGTGTCGTTTTTTCCGCAGCGGGAGGGTTCGCCTGGGCCGTTGAGTCGGCAGGGGTCGGGTGCGCGTGGACGGGGCGGGGGGGTGGCTGGGGTGGAGATTGGGACGGGGAATGGGGCAGGGGTGAGCACTGGCGCGGGCTGGCTGAATGGCAGGACTGGGAGTCGAAGGGGTAGTGTGGAGCGTGGAGGGAGGATTGCGGAGACGGGGACTTTGGTGCCGGCCGGGCCGAGGTCGAGGGCGGATAGTCGGGGTGTCGCGTCGACGACGACGATGAGGCAAGCCCCGGTCTCGGAGGATGTGAACGAAAACGAGGAGTGAATGTTCGAGGTGTTGGTGTTGCGCTTTCGTATGTCCGTGTATGATTTATCGATGGATTTTTTTCTTTCGTTGAACATGACATGTATGTTGTACAGGGGTGACTGTCTCGTGATTAGTTTTTCCATTGTATGCCCCATGAGGCGAGTAATGGAGAGTGGCACAGCCACTGATTGGCCCGACGGTGGCTGTGTACGAAAATGCTATGGTGCCGGTGAGCATCAAGCATAGTGATACTAAAAGCGCAAGAACAGAGAAAACATCTAGCCATATGTTCTTCGACAACCAGACGACATATATATATACCCTCAACAATCTGACAACGGGGTGGGGATGGGGGCGGGGGTAGGGCGGCGGGACGCTTGTGGTTTCAGGGTTCTACTTACGTTGATCCGCCCAAATTGGCGAGTCACGGGGAATGGTGGCCGCGGCGGGTATAAAAAGGCGGGTCACGAAAATCATACCAACAGATCCCCCTTGTTTTTTTCCATGTCGTATCAATATCCATTCATACCTGGGCACTCTTCAATGCCTGCGACGCCCCAAACAACTTACCGTTGGGATGATGGTGACCCACATCATCAACAGCTACAGCATCTTGAGCACCAGGTTCTACAGCACCCACTGCAGCATCAGCCAGAACGACATCAAGACGCGTATGTTCCTGCGGCGTCGGCGTCGACCGTGCAACTTCAAGAGCAGGTTCCTATTGTGCCCAGCCAGAACCCCAGACGTTCCGGTTCCGTCGTTGAGGGTGATGAGCAACTGCGTTTGCAACATGTGCCCGTGCCGGCCACCTTACACCCTGAGCACATGAGACTACCCATGATTGATACCAATCGTGCGTATCATGTCGGAACCAGTGCTAGCCCATCTTCGGGTCCGCCATCTGCGGGCCCGAGTGGTCCATTTCACGCATTTCATGGGTCAACTGGCCCAGTGCGTGCACGCATATCCCCTGTGCATACAGGTCCCCGCGCTGCGGCGCACCCATATCGCCGCCCTCAGAGTGCTGCGGGAGTGGCTATTGCAAGATCCAGAAGAGAGCTTGAAGACGTCCAGAGTGTGAGATATTCAAGACAAGCGTCGTCCTCAAGCACGTCCGTGCCGGGCCCGCCCTCAGCAACAGCAACGACGACACCGAGGGGACTAACCGCCGCTGCAAAGATGATGTCGACGATCAAGTGCGTGTTGTTTCCTTGGTAGCACAGGTGCTCACGCGTCCTCCCCCTCCGCCACAGAGGATTGGTAAACCCTGGATATTCGGCGACCGGCGCCAACGTTGTGATTCGTACAGACCTACACTTCAATAGCGAAACGAACGTCTTGACTGCATTGTGTGAACTCCCTGGCCGATCTAAGGGCGATATCAACGTCGTTCTTTCGACCAACGCCATGAATCGGGTAAGGCAGGTTGTCGTCACCGCCAAACCCCCTCAAGACATTGCGGACGATGGATACGTTTTGAGGGAACGTAGGTCGGGTAGCATGTCGCGCACGTTTGTCGTGCCGAGTCAAACAACCGTGCGTTCGTCCCCTTGTCCTCGGAGTTCATTTACATGTCACGGATGCACGCGCGCGTGTTTTGCAGCCCGACGACATTTCCGTCGAGATGCGGGACGGCTTGCTTTCCTTGAAGATCCAATGTCCACCGCCCTCACCGGAAGACGATTCACAAGAGATTGTGATACGCTGAGTGTGATTGTCATATCGTCTGACTTGACCACAAGTTCGCCTCATGTCGTTGCATTGGCAGCCCAGCCCGGTGCCCCCAGCCCCACGTGGATCTTTTTTCCATTTCGCTTCCTATCATCTCTCACTGACCAACCGCATCTCTGCCTTTTTTAATAGCTTTGTGTTTATATCCCCATCAGACCCCATCTCGTCAAGACGTTTATGCTGTCATGTGTGCTCTGATTGCAATCTCGCAGGAGTCTCGTTTTCGTGATTATTTCCCTGCACCATACCTAGCCTCGTACATTAATTCGACGGGGACATTTTTCGGTGCACAATCCGTGTAGCAAAAAAATCTTAGACTACATCTCTGTTGTTATACCTAACGATATATATATACGTGCATACAAACAACGTCAGACTCTGAGCAGCTCGCGTCTTTTAGAGCTCGTCAAACATGTGCTTCATCGCTGCCGCCATCTTGGCGAGTGCGCTGGGCATCGCGTCTGGACGTGGTACAGTGACCTTGTGTTCGTCTCTGTGAGCCACCTTCTCCACCCACGTCTCCCCGACGTAGATCAACGGCCTGTGACCCTCGGGAACACGGTAATAGCGATGCACGCGCTCTTCCCCCTCGGATGGAAAAGATACCACGGGCGCGAGGAACGGTGCGAGCGCGTCACGCTCAGGCGTTTTGGCGCGGAGGGCCCGGACGCACGCGCGCCATTGGAAAGATAGTGCACCGGCACGTGCAACAACGCGCACTCTGAGCGGCCCTCGCCGCTCTCCGCCACGACAACGACCTGCTCCGACGCTTCCTCCACGCCGCCAGGAGCGACACGCACGCAGTGCCTTGGGAGCAGTGCCGAGCAAGAAGAGCAAGCTGAGGATATTCAGAGGTGGTATACACGCATGGGCGGAAAGATTCAAGAACGCGGTGAAAAGCGAGAAAAGGAAAGTGTCCTGGAAGTCACTTGTAACTTTCTTTCCACAGCCTTTGCCGCACGAGAGTAGTGGTCGCCTGTAGGTAAGTAGCCAGAGTCCTTTGATGAAGTTCCCCACCGCAGCATCACAGCCATCGTGACGTACCAAGCACTACATTCTTGATTTCAGTTTACGTTTTCCAGGAGGATAACGGGACGGCAGGGACGACCACACATCCCGTGCGTTCATAGCGCCCCGAGTCGGTCATTCAATATTCAGATCCGACCCGACGTAGCTCCAGAAGAACTTTAAATTTAGAAGTGATGCCAACATCATTATGTAATGTCAAACCAGTTCGACTCACCGATTCATAGCTTGACAAAAGTCGAGGTTGAAAACGAAGACGTTCCCGAGCCTACGACCCCCCTCGCCCACCTCGGGTATTTTCTTCCGCAAAGCTCTGAGCCCAAAAATCTCGCCTGGTTCGCCCTGCCGTGTACCTGGAATGCCGGAATGTGGCTGATGGCACGTGCAGAAGAACAGAAGCCTGGTACAGGAACATGAAGGAAGATGCCCACATAGTTACGGATTGACCACGATCCACAAATCGATTATCGACAGACAGTTTCTCATGGGGTGCACCACATGGGGCGAACAACTATTCAAAGCATCAAAGAAGGATACGATCGCCACTTGTGTAAAGAACGATGAATTCGCGAGGGGATTGCTATCAACGAGGCTTCCGTCGACGGAGGTTAGTACTCGACAATTAACTAGGCGTGGAACCTAGTTTATCCTATCCTGGAACAGGCGCACCTCGTCCGCACACCTTGGAGCCTGTTCCGTGCAGCACCTGACGATCGTCTTCGGGAGTCATCCGTCAGTACACCATGCTTGTCCAGTAGAAGTGGGTGAACCCCGGCAGTGAGCGAGAAAGCCTACAATGACGATGGCCTCACTACAACTCCAACGGAAGCGGTTATACTGTGTTCACGTCCATACCCGTGGTAAACCTGTGGCGCTTGTACGGTTGCGTCATGATGCCAGCACAACCGCTATAGCTCCTGCTATTTAAAAGACTAAAGGCAGCAGCAGCCTGGTGCCTTGAACGTGTCATCCTTCCACCATGTCACTGGCGTCATGCGCCGCTTTTCTACTGGCAGCATTTGCCCTTTCGAGCTCCCCGTCCGCATTCGTACAGGCTCAGTCTCAGCAGCCAGGCAGTCCGATGCAAGCTAGCTGGCCTCAGGTATATCCCGGAATGCCAACTGGCGATTACAGCCCGGAGTGGCAGAGCTGTACGTCCTGACATATCATACCCCCACATCGCCCATTCACTCCGACGACGTTTTTGCAGACTTTCAGGTGACCGAGAGCCTTCCAAATGTGACATGGTCGCTTGCTCGGAACTGGGCTGGAAATGTCCCTGTTCAGAGAGCCGGTCATCCCAACGACACCCTGTTCTTTTGGGCCTTCGAGTCTTCCAACGAGTCGTTTACCGCCAACAGTAGTGAACCTTGGGGAATCTGGCTTAATGGAGGGTGAGTCCATCAACGCGTATGTAGCTCACAGCTGATGTTCTCCGCAGTCCGGGTAGTTCTAGCCTCATTGGACTCTTGTTCGAGGTCCGTCTGGGCTTTCCCTGCTATAATCCTTGCGATCGTCGCGTTGACATATACACCTCAGAACGGTCCTATTCATATCTTGAGTAACTATTCGGCTGTCGAAAATCAGTATGCATGGTCCACTGTTGCCGATTATGTGTGGATCGATCAACCAGTGTACGTCGATCCTCATCTTCACGACGACTTGTTCACGCGTTGGTATCAGCGGAACTGGGTTCAGCACGGCTGACGCTGATGGCTATGGTGAGTACACCAACTAGGTTCTAACCCCCCGTCGGTTGATTCTCATGCCCCATTCAGTTCCCGACGAGGACCAGCTGGGTGCTGATTTCGTGAGAATAAGTGGCATGTCGGTTCAGCGCCATGCTAATAATGCATCCACAGATGGGTTTCTTGGAAAACTTTGTAAAGGTGTTCCCCAATCTTGCCACGCGGCCTTTGTATCTCGCCGGGGAGAGCTACGCTGGAACATACATAGTAGGTGCTGTTCTCATGTAAGCAAAACTGATCGCGGAATACTGTTTCAGCCATACATCACCAAAACCTACTTCGAAATGGATAACCCCCCCATCAACCTGTCGAGAATTGCCATTGGAGATGGAACCCTTACGTCTTTAGAGACGGGGGCGGAATTGCCTGTGATCACCGTGTTGGAAACATACCCACAAATCATCGGGTACGATACACAGGTCTTTGAGTACTTTCAAGAACAGTACGTTCAAGACAGTGGGATATATGTTGCATGAATACTCATGTTCTATTTAGGAGTAAACTGTGCGGGTACAATCTCAACCTCCAATACCCTCAACCAGCTCATTTTCCGACTCTAAACGCCCCAATTCCTTATGGTTCCCCAGCATCCTCTGGCAAATATGAAGCGAAACTCGCAAAGAAACGATTCATGCACCAGGTACAGGATCGGCTTGTCGAGAAGCTCAGAAGGCGGGGGTCTGAGGGTGCGCTGTTGGAACACGGCGAGCGACTTGGCGCACGCAACATGTGGAAACGTGGCCTGGCCGGTCGCGCGAACGGAACCATCGACCCTTGGTATCAGTGTGACCTGTATTCAGAGATGATCGACTACGCCATCAATTTCACCTTTCCTTGGTGTACGTATCCGTTCCCTGTCGTCCCGCCTGGCTGTTCACTCCAGGATTCCTCTTGTAGCGTCTGGCGGCGCGTTCGATTTCTACAATATCCCTGATGCGTTGAGCCCCGAGGCGCCAATGGATGCAAGTGTCTTTCTCAATGGTTCGTTTTTGAGTTATGGGTGGGCGGGTCGACGTTTACACACGTTCTCCCAGACGCCAAAACGCGTGCTGCGATTCATGCGCCCACGAGCAAAGACTGGGAGGAAACTATCCCTTACACGTTTGCATCGGCCAATAGCACTAGTAAGCACCTGTTTCTGGGGGTGTCCAGTGATCTTATGCAAATTATTCACAGCCAATATCTTCGGTGACCCAAGTGAGCTTCGATCCTTCTTGTAACGATGGACGGCAGTTGACCCGCAACTAATATTTTCCAGGCGTTGAGTGAGTACTTGTCATGATCAGCGTAATTGGATTCTCAGAAGGATCAGGCCTATGGCATTCCTGACCGACCTTGCCGCGAACTTGACGGCGCATGACATGGCGGTCGTCATATATTCTGGAAACGACGACTCTCTCATTCCCCACTTTGGTTCTCAGAGTAGGTTCCTTTCTCAGTCCCTATCGTTACAGCTTGCTAACGTGCGCATACAGTCGCCATCCAAGTGCGACATTCCACATTTCGTGCATTCCTCACGTGTCTGACGTTTGTTACCTAGAACACGACGTTTGGTGGAATCCAAGGTTTCACGCGCAAGCCATCAACACCGTGGTACAACGACGCCGGAGAGCTTGCTGGCATCGTCCACCAGGAACGTGGTTGGACATACGCCCTCGTTGCTCGTGCCGGTCATCTGCTGGGATACAACAACCCCATCTCCGTGAGCGTCTAATTCATTGCCACGCTCCACCTTCCTAACACCGCCATTCAGGCTCTCACTCTTGTACGGGAATTCATCTTTGGCAACAATCAAATCGGACTGGTGACCAACACCAGCTCGGGGTCGGTCAGTGTTGTCGGGGGCGAAGTGTCCTCTGCTGGCGAGATCATGACCGGGCAAGCGGGAATCTATTATGGGCAAGCTACAACAGCGTCCAGCTATTTCTTCCCATCGGCGACTGTTGAGGCTTGGAACGCCTACCTTGCGACCGCGACAAATCGAGCGAGCTCCATAATGCCGATGGGTTTCATGTCGAGTGAGAAAACTTTGCTGGGAAGCGCGCTAGCGATCGTGTTCGGAGTGTTGATGTAGAGCCACTGTAGGACCGTTTCCCCATTCCCCCTATCTATACGGCAGGGTGAGACGGGTTCAGGACGTTACGACGTCCTGCATATTTCATCTAATACGACGAACCCTTGTTTCGGTGTGTCAACTAATAGGACGAAGTCTCCCGCTGGTCACGTAGCACCTCCACGAACTTGGCAAAGGACGCACAGACTTGGTCAAGTGGCAGCGCGTCCTTTCGTCCTTCGTCCCCCTGGTGATACTTGCCCCCTTTCACTGCCCACCAAAGTGAGCGTGATGCATGGCAGAACGCGTCAGTAAAAACAAGCGGACAGGACGCACCTAGGACACGCCAAAGTCTGCGTTCGCTGGCGTCTTCGCCGAGATCTGCATGCAGATCATCATCGCCGATCATAGCGATCCCTTCTGGGGTGAGAGGGCGGGGGCTGGTCAGTACCGTGAGCGCGAAGCGTTGAATGCCACGTCACCCCTATCGAGATCATCATCTCAACGCTCCGGATCCAATCATCATGCTGGTAATCCACGAGTGAAATTTCCGACCAGGATCACCGAAAACATCTAGCAATCGCAGGTGAAGCGACGCAAGAGACAGGTCGCGATGCTGTGGATATCAGGACGTGAGTGAGCAGGATCGGTGGGGTACTTCTTGGTCATTCGTCTGGAGCAGTTGCTCGCTCTTCATTCTATCCAAATGCAGGAGGCCGAGAGTGACTCTGCATGAGCTTGTTCCGGGAGAGTCGTTAAGGTAACTGCGGGTGGGAACGGGCAGAATTTCATCGAGACTTTGATGTGCCACGGCCACGGCCAAACTGAAACGATCATCCAACGGGAGCCAAAAATCCCTGGATTGAGAGGCCGTGCGAGCCTCCGCGACGTGACTTGCCTATCATTCTCGTCAAAACGTCCATCGTCATTACCATACGCGTGCTGAACGACCTGAACGACCAATGGTGCATGATCAAGAAGTGGACATGAAAAGATTCCTCACGTTCAGGTTCAAACTGAGTCATTTGCATATTGGTTTGAACAAATGATCCAAGTTTGATTTCCCACAAGTCAAGCCAAGAGTTCTCATTCTGGCATCGCAAACAATGTCCACCTACTACGGGTCCAGGAATATAAGCATAAGTTACGCACTAGCTCTCTCGTCAACTCCATACACATGGGCCTAGAACCCCAATACTAAATAGAAATATGAATCGCGTGTGCACCAGCGAGGGCAGTCCAATTCCACATCAATACTACCTCTGCTCACCCTCTGCTTCATCCTGCTCTTTTTCTCGTTCCAGCCTTGCAATGACCCGATCCCGTTCCTGAACAGCGGCGAGTGCTTGCTCAGAGACGTTCACCAACTCTTTCAAAGATCCTACATGTCGAATACGTCAACACGCAGAAACACGTCATCCATCCACTTCCTTGAACTCACGTTCTATCCCTAGCATCATCAGCGTCTATGTGCCGCAATCAGGATTCAAAGAAGAAGAAAAATAGTCAGCGCCCATCTAGAGAAAACGTGACGAACCGACGAACCTGACGGGCTTCCCCATCCTTGAGGATGTCCATCTTGGTACAGTCGGCCACCTTCTTCCCACCCATGACGTCATCAATCAGACTCCAGATTGGCTCATCCACAAACTTTTCCACCTCGGTCGAATGCCCGCTGGAGTCGACATTCAGTTGCATGTATTGCTGGATCGACCGTGTCTCTGTCAAAATCCGTTGCGGAAGCCGTTCCAGTGACCGTTGGACGTGTTCAACATGCGGGTCGGGTTCGGGTTTGGAAGTCGAGGCAACGGCAGCAGTGGTGCCATCATCCGCAGTGGCACTCGCTGGAGGTGATTCATCTTCACCAACGACGATTTCCATGCGATCATTTGTCTCGTGGAGGACAAACTGCACCCCGGTCGAGGTGCCTACGTGTTGTACTTTTTCGCTCAACTCGGCCCTGTTACGCTCACGATATTGCCGAACGACGTGTTTGAAAGAGTTACGTCCAAGGATGCCCTTGTACCTGGAGGTATATGCTTCAGAAACGACTGCGTGCGGGGGTGTCAGTGTTGTTAAACCAGAACAGACACTAAAATGCCTACCCGAAATAAAGATCGTCATGGTCGCAACACCGACCAACGCCCATGCAACAAAGATGGAACGACCTGCTGGCGTGGTGGGTGACAAATCTCCATAGCCAATCGTAGCAAAAGAAATAAAGCCTATCAGACAGCATTAGCGAGGAATCCTTAAAGGAAATGGGGCCACTGACAAAAGTATATAGACAGACCGTATGTCCAACCTTCTGTCGCTTGGAAGATGGCTGCACCGCCCTGCACGGGAAACTCAGTGATTATCCCCTCACTTTTGTGTTCGCTTACCATCCAGAAAATGAGAAACCAACCCCAACTCAAGCAGGAGCGCGTATAATATGCTGCCTTCTCGGCATCCGCCACGTCTGCACGAAACTCTCGGTCCTCCGAGGAACCACTTTGCAAACTTCCGGAACTGTCCGGGGCAGCGTCTGGCCCACCTGCAGCTGAGGGGCCCTGAACACCATGCCCATTTGGGAGGGGATTCCCACTGGACTCGTAGACGGCGAGGCCTAGCCTTGTCACAATCCCTGCCATAGCACCCAACCGGCGATGTGTCAGAGGCTCGACAGCATGTTCATCACGATGGTAGACCGGATGTACCACGAACCACGACGGTAGAGTATGATGTTGAACGTTGTCAACGCGATGGCAAACATCTGGATCATATATGTCGTAGAAATCCGCAGGGAGCAAGGTATCGAGAGGGACACCGGCCTCGAGGGCTGCAGCTTCGAGCTGGGATTGCGGAAGGGCCCACAAATTAAGCTGCATACCGTGCCGGTGATGGCCATGGCGTGTGTTTTTCACAGCGGTCGACCGAATTCCCCATTCAGCACGCCAGAAGCAGGACGCAAGACTCGACCAAAGGAACTTGCGATCGTTCGTGTTCTTTGGGATCCAAACAGGTATGTGTCGTTCATGTAAACGCCATATGATAGCATGTCTCCACCGATTCTCTGCACGTCTCCGACGACGAGCGGCTCGTCTCCTCTCCTGGATCGCCAGAAGCCGTCTCCGATAGCCGAAATCAAGGCCTTCCAAGACAGTCTCGCGAACATACCCGACCACGAAAGCCAGATTGATCACGCCGAGTGTGGCGTAGAAACAGACAAATACTCTCGAGCTTCTGCTGGTCGGGACAATATCCCCAAACCCGATAGTCTCGATGGTCACAACCGTAAAATACAAACCATCGACGAACGTCAGGTCGAGGAGGAGCGAGTTCGCAAGAGCACCCAGCGCAATGTAACAGAACAGACCGATGATGAGAATAACCAAAGATCGTTGTCTCCGGGTGAGTCCGCTCCCTGTTCCGAGTGATCAACTGACCAGTAACCACGGAAATGAGGGCCCGGGAACTCACCACTTCGCTTAAAATCGGAGGTTTGGACAAGGTCAATTATAAGGGTCACGTTCGTAAACATGGATGCGATCGTGGAGCATAAAGTCATCCAGAATGCCTGGCTGAATGTGTAGTCGTCCTTCATTGCTCCGAATGTAGCAAGAGCAACGATGTTGATAGTATCTGAACACAGTGGCAGAGTCACGACGCGAGGAATGAAATGGTGAGCTTACCATGTATAGAGAGAAATAAAATACACAAAATGGTCATCGTCTTGATACGCTTCTCTAGGAAACGGACGACCAAACACAAGTTGGCCAAGACTGCGCAAAGTATACTAAACGCAATTCCGACGTCGAGCAAGGGTGGGTTAGGTTCTTCGGCTATGACTGCGGGACCGTCCGTACGGATATACCAATCTTCTGTCAACCCGGGTATATCTAGCAGAATGCAAAACGGGATGGCGATGCCAGATAAAATGGGCAGGACTCGGTAGCGGGGTATGTATGCTTGGATCTCTTCTTCGTTGCTTGGGGAGGGAAATATAGACGACAATATTCGGGAAAAATTGCGACGTGAACCGCGAGGATTCGCATTTGGCTGGTTGTCCAAATCGACATTGGAGAGAGTATCGTCATATTCTTGGTCCTCGTCAGCGTCGTCTTCGTCGGTCGTTCCACCCCTCTGTGCAGCGACACCAGCGTCAACTCCCACGTTCTCCGAGTCCTTCCTGTTTTGTGAGTGTTGTGAGGGTGTCACCTGTAATTTTTGTCGTGCATCAACACGCTCCTCTTCGTTAGGAGTGTCTTCCTTCAGTAGATGGGCTAGTAACGCTGTCAAGTACATCAGATGGCCTGTTCGTCGCCACGATAGGTAGACATGGAACACGGGAATGAAGCGCCCCAGGGACACAGATCCACATCCAAACACAATACATGACTCACAGAATCGTCGAGCCACCAGTGGCAGGGCCCAGGGATACAATGTCATACATCACGTGCACCTCTCGTGTCACAACGCGGCACGCACCACTTGCTTGTTGCTTACTCCCGACTTGCAACCAACATGGCAGAAATTGTCGCAGAAATCAAGAAAATCCCTCCAGTGACGCGTTTCCTTGTATTGTCGTCCCTTGGCGTCACTGTACCCGCCATCATTGGCTTCGTGCCTATGCACAAGTTGGTCTTCATTACCCCCCTCGTTACCAAGAGATTGGAGGTGAATTCCGTCATTTTCTGCAAGACGATCCTTGCACTGCTAAAAGATTCGTAGATTTGGAGAGTCTACACCAGTATGTTTTTCGGAAGTAGGTGTCCGTTGATTCTTCACCATGATTCTTACCTCATTTTCGATGAATTAGCAACGAGGCTGGAATATTTGTTCCACCTCATGATGTTATAGTTGAGTTCTTCGTTTCGTCTATGTTAGAACTTCCCAACATGTGGCACTCCACCAGCCGAAATTCCAACAGTCTCGAGTCCACGCACTATCACCGCCGTTCCTCGGACTATGCGTGGCAACTTTTCCTTGCTTCCCTTGGGGTTATCGTCAGTCTCTCAGTTATCACAACCTTTGTGGCACCCCTTAACTGCCCATAGGCCCTTAACCGTCCGTTTGGTTCCATGGTCCACGACCATGCCTTTTTGAACTGCCTCACGTACTTGATGTGCGCGTTAGCCCCACCAGGTGCACAAACGTCCGTCATGGGCCTCATCACTATCCCAGTCAAGTACTTCCCATACGCCCTCCTTGCGATAGACGTCATCAACGACCGTGCATCAGAGAGTCTGACAGGGATGATTATTGGTCATCTTTGGTGGTGGTTGGTGTGGGGTGCAGGCACCGGAGCTGGAAGTGTGGAGCAAGGGAGCTTTGCGAGCTTGGCTCGCGCACCAAGGTGGTTGAGAGATCTGTTTGGTGAACGTGTTGGGGAGCATCGGGCTACTAACAGAGACGGATATCAAGCTCAAGCGCCCAGACAACGTGCTGCGCAAGCCGCAGGTGCTCGCGCAACTGGACACAACTGGGGTTCTGGTCAACGGCTTGGCGATCAGTAGGGTACACACCACTTGTGACATGGCTGTATTTCGCCAGAGAATAACTAAGTAGGGTTCAGCCGCTTGCACGCTGCGAGAACTTGTACATCGGTTTGTAGATCTATGCTTTCCGGCCATACTCGTCCCAATATGCTTTCATCCTGCCCAAAACGTCCGATTGCCCATTTTTCTCTAACCAAGCCATCAGTGTCCTCATCTTAAGCACCGACAACACCCGCCCTTTGCCACCGACGATGCCCTCAACTTCTTCCACCGTGCCCCCACCGTCCTTTCCTCGCTCCTCCCTGTCCAGCAACTGAACCACACCCACCACCTCGCCTTCCGCTGCCTGGATCGACTCGATAGCCAGCCTCACAGCCGTCCCAGCAGTCATGACATCATCCAGAATGAGTACCTTCTTTCCTTGCACGGGTACACCGACGAGCTTCCCACCTTCTCCATGATCCTTTGCCTCCTTGCGATCATACGCGAACCCATACGAGCGGCCATACTTGGCACTCAGAACAAGCGTTGTGCAAGCTGCGAGCGAGATCCCCTTGTACGCCGGTCCAAAAATGATGTCGAATGCGGGGACCACATGCGCGTCGAGCGCATCGACGATCGTTGCCGCATACGCGTTTGCGATCGTCTCGAGGATCTTGCCGCTGCTCATCAGACCGGCGTTAAAGAAGTAGGGGGAGATCCTGGTTGTGTACAGCTCGCGTGTCATCATACGTCCGATTTTGCCGATGGGAAGCGTACCGTCCTGATTTGAGAGTGAACTGGCCAAACTTGAGCGCACCCACTTCTTCGGCTTGGATGAGGAGCTCTGACTGATAGGTATGTATCGTTTCGCTGGACATTGATGGGCGGCACTGGTGGACACCGTGGCCGAAGGGTGATTTTGACTTGATTGGGATGCGTCGGTTTAGCAATTAGCCATTTTCGTACATGCAATTATCCCCCAGCGAACAACGGAAGGAGCAAAATAAGGCTCGATGGCGACTCTACAGAAGGCTAACGATGTTATCGTATTGCTCAGCGTGTTTAGGGTGGCCAGTGTGAAGTTCGCCGCTGTGGAGTCGGGCTGATGTAATTACTGAGGGTGAACATCACGCATGCGAACCTTGTCCTTGTTGGCCACCCTCTTTGCCCACGTCTCCCCATGTATGGCGGGTCTATGGAAATTAGAGCTGAGGTATTGATAGACAAGCTCCTCTCCCTCGGCGGGTGGGATATTGACCACTGACTTGAGGTACGGTGCACATCGTTCCCGGTCCGCAGGATCCTCAGCAAAGTGCTCCTAGACAGCGTCACGGTCCACAAAGGTGGGCCCGCGTGCACCGTCGTCGAGATAGTGGACCATCGGGGGGCGCTTGCAGCTCGTCTCGTCTGGCAGCATGACCACCTGCCCAGTTATATCTGCGCGCGCGCACGAACGCAGTGTCGCGATGACCGACATGGGACGTACAACGACTGGAATGCCCCCCTTTGTATGTGAGCCAGACTCCAGGGTAGGGTAACTGACGCATCTCCCCTCCTCCCAAGCTATACACTCCGGTTCGTCATATTCGAACACCGGGTATGTACCGTTCTTTCGGTGTGCAGGGGTTCCAACGTGATATGGAGGGAGTGACATGGATCTGGTAATATGTGTCAAAATTCGCAACCTCAGGCTCGCGGCCACTTCCGAATCACGATAGGACTCGTGAAAGTTGCGCTTGTCGCGGTCACGATGTCGTTTACTTGATTCTCGATTACGTTCGTAACTCACGACCAACGTTCATCTAACCGTTCTCGTTCATCAATCGCGTGGCGTCATTACAGTTTTGAATACCTTTTTTAAGCCAACATGAGGTTTGCCGAACTTCCTCAGCCTGTGACTACTTGTATGTAACTTACGTAGTAAGTAGTATTCATGCCTGAATTCTCCATTTAAATTTGCCTAAATTAGACCCGGCTATTTAGCTCATATTGCCACTTGACAAACGTTTCGCCAATGTCGGGAGGTACGGGACAAAGTTCCCGGATATAAAAGCCAGAAGTTCATCATCTAAAATTTACACCCTTGCACTAAACATCATTCGACATGCTCGCCAAGCTCAGGTACTCTCACCCCGGACATATATTGGTGTAACACTGACCGATGTGACCATCCAACAGCTCTCTCGTTCTTTTCCTTACCTATGTCTCTGCGCTAGAAATCAGGGTGCCAGACTCTGGTGTTGCGGGTGATTTCGTGTCTGTCGACTTCGTTATTAGTGCTGGCGACCCCACCCACGTCAACCTCCTCTTGTTTGACACCAACTCGCCTACGAACTATACCGTCAGCGATGACATGGAAGTTACACCACAGAACACTGTGATAATTCCTGCCAACGTCAACCCAGGGTACCCTCTTTTTGCAACCGTTTGACGAGCTTATTCACTGACATCACTCACCAGAGTATACCAATTCGTCGCAACCGAAGTCGAGTATGTACTCTCTGTTCTTGTCACCCCCAGTGGTTTCTGAACGCGTGAACGCTAACATTGCTTTCCTCATCGTGGTTTCTCCAGTGACGATTATGAGGAATATGCCCGTAGCAACGACATCACTATTAGTAGCGCTTGAGCACGTATTGATTGGAGGATGTCGGGAATAGCCCAAAGTGGACGGTCTTTGATGCATGCAACAAAACAAGTAATTTACCATGCAGGTAATTATGATAGACCGCGTTTTGTGTAGCAACGAGAGCGCTATTGATTAGTGATTGGAGGTCGTTGCGCACGGTCCTTCCGAGTCGGTGCGCGTACTGTGACGAGTGTTTGTCAGTCGGGGCCCCGTCATGCAACGTGAAAGACTAAAGGGCCGAATTGAGCCCCACATCTTAAATTCTCTTCCCAGAATTCCGATCGTCGTAAAGTGCATCATATCGAAAGTTTGATCGAGCGAACATGCCATTGTGTCCCTCATGTACAGCAGGTACGTTATCGATTGTCGAGCCCGTACTCTGTTGTTGATTGAATTCCGAAGAGCCCGTATATGAGGGGCCGGACTGGACAAAAATAAATAATCTCGCTTTTGTTGAATTGTTTCTGCATTACAGTGGAATAGATTTGACAAAGATAAATATTTCGGTTTTCATTGAATTGTTTCTGCATTCTGTCGAAAGATTTTGGATTCTGGAAAAGACAAACCAATATACTGATTTTCGTTCACTTGTTTCGCAGTCACACAAAACCACACATGCTCAATCAAAAAAGAAAATCAAAATAATGATCCGAGCTGACGGGTGATTTGCCGAAGCCACCGGACAAGCTTGATAATCTGAAGAAGCATCCCTAACGAGATAAGACAGACTGAATCTTGTGGTGATTGATAAGATAATCCGACTCTTCGTAGCATAACATAACGATGCTTCAACAGCGACATTTGAGCGTATGCTAGCCCTGTGTATGACCGGAACACAATCTGGGGCCGTCCAGTCTGGTGCTAGTTCTTGCTCCGCTCGATCTAGGCCTCAAAGGATCAAATCATGATGGGCATTCGACGAGCGTTCGAAATCTCAAGTCACCCTCTCAACAGTCACACAAGCTGGTGGGGCTATCAGTCGCTGCCGAGGTCTGTCCTCTCTTGTCTCTCTCTTTCCACCTCACTTCCAACAAAAACGCGTTTCTAGTCCTCTGAGTCCTCCTCCAATGTCTGTAGAACCTCGATTTCGTTGCATCTCGGTAATGTGTGACTGTGTTGTATTCATTAACGCACGTCCTCCGAACGTATGTCGTGGTAGTGGGTTATCAGCAGATACTGATAATCCTTTTCAGACGCCTCAAGAAAGCTTAGTGTGTGTTTGTAGTCATATCTACAATGATCATGAACTCCCCGTCCCACCCCCCGGGCCAGTCATGGTTTTGCCACCCAAAGGCGGGTGTGGTGAAACAGGCTGCTCTCAGTTTACCCATGTACGTATGATATTTACCTTAATGGACATGGATGCCTGTGATTGACGATAGTATAACAATTATAGGTGCTAACGACTCCGCTTATCCCCCAGAGCTTGTGCTCTGCTCGAACGCCCACTGGAATCTGTGCCCAATCATGGCTGGCACACGCACTTCCCGTACCCGGGCCAGCGGTACCTATGCCTCCCACTTCTTCCCCTATCCAGTCTCCAAACTTCCCTCCGGGTGTGGGCCCTTCTGGCCAAACACAGATGATGGTTAGCCCATCCATGCCACCTGCGACTCCATGGCAGGGTCCTACCCAGCGTGGCCATGCAGTGGATGTGACTCCAATGGTGTCAACAAATGATCGGCATGTAGCCCACTACTCCGGTCAGCGGGGTTCAGGGGTTATGTCTGGGCCCTTTGGCATGTCTGCTCCAGGTCGGCGCATCACCGGGACCAGTAGGACATCTCGCTCAAATCTGAGGGTTATCTCTGGTGGCCACGCCGCCTCAGCAAGCACAGGCCCACTTGTCCAAACTTTTGACATCCTCATCATCCCGTACAGTGTAAGTGAGCTTGCCCTGGTTCTCTTGCATGCCATTGTTGACCGTATTTTAGCTGTTTTACACTTCAAGTGAAGCCCATGATCCGTTTCGTGGCAGGTTTCACCTATACTCTGCAAAGGTGCCTCGCCTTCAGTGTCAGCTAACTGAACACCGCCTCTCTCTCACGGCAACTGTCACTGCAACCAACGAGACACAAGCAGTCTGGACACAAGTCGGTGACCAATTCTTTTCCTACCTTGAGCAACATGGATTCCATCTTCAACGATATCCCACTACTCTCGTTACCCCTGGTGACCGTGAATACACCGAAGAAGGTTATCAGTTTACTGTTCCTGGTAACTATCGAAACGGCGCTCGAAAGCTGAAGCCAGTTGAACACCCTGGCCGTCTCATCACCATCAAGTTTCTCAAGGATATTGCAGCCAAAGTCCCAAACCCACGCGGTCAAAATCCTCTTTTATGGCTATGTAAGTTGTATGATTCGTCTCTGCACTTGAACTCATGTTATATAAAGGTCCGTCTCTTGCAAACATCACAGGACCACTTCCTGCGAATCTGTCGGTGTCTCCTGGACGACACTTTTGCCTTGCCCAGCGTGCAATGGATGGGTTTATGTCTGAAGATTGTCTTGAATCAATAATGTGCCTTCCACAGTGTCCAACGGTACGTCCAACTTTTGTATAACATACTTGTCGGTTGCTCAACTTTACCCATCTAGTCACAATCGTATGAATCCCACGCTGTTAATCAAGAAACCATTCTCGATTCCGATACCAATCACCTCTCGCCGCTGCTTCCTGATTTGCCTCTTCCTTTTCAGACTTCCGCTCAGGGCTCTGTACAAATCCCCAGTACTCCACTTCTAGCAGGATCATCCATCACCGCTCCAGTAACTCTTGGCTATTCACAGCTGGCTCCCTGATTTGATCAGCTTGTTCATTCTCATCCGTCACCCGGTGTTACCTCAACAAATGGAGCAGCTCTTCTCGCGTCCTGGAAGCATGAAGTCAGCACAGAGCTATGGGAACCAATTACTGCCTCGGGGGAGGTTCTTTCTCCACTTGGGTGTAGTGTCGTAGGCAACGTCATCACACGTCTCCATATGACAGCACCCAATGTTGATGTCGCCGCTGAAGCTTTCATCAAGTGGATTCGTGGAAAGTTTTATGATCGACAGGTTGTCTTACCTCCGATGGTTGATATTGATCAAACCTTCGATTTAAATAACATCTTTCATTCACGCCGTGTTTGGAACATGTATGTCACAGTTTTACGGTTGAACTGTCTGCTGATCAAGTCACAATTTTTTATTTCAGTGGCAGCGGTATTGGGATAGGCGTTGAGCGTGCCGTACTTGATAGAGTCATCGAGTTCTCTGCCAACGATCTCAAATTGTGTCGTGGTCACTGCGATATGAAGACAGGGTTTAAACATCTCAATCTCTCCTCCATCATCAACAGTCCTCAGCGCTGGAATGATTTCCAGGCCCTCGGCTGGATTTCTGCTGCATATATCTTCATTACTGGCCAGGGTCCAGAGCCGTTCTCCCCCATTCTCCCCTTGTTTGCCATTGGGGGATGGGCAGCTCTAACAGACCTCTGGTTGATTGACCAGGTGTTGCCTGACTGTGCCTCTATTCTACGCCAATGGCCAGCCCACTATGACAGTCGTACCATTAACCTTGCACCCGGTTCAACCTTGGCATCACTCATTGTTGAGTATCTTGACATGAATGTAAGTCTTCCCACTTTGGAGAGCGTACACTCTCACAACACTATAATAGCCGGCCGAGTTGGCAGGTTTAGATCAAGGGGCATGGAACCTCGTGACGAAAGCCTTTTACTCTGCCGTGCTATTTGGTAGTGCAGACCCAAACGTCTCTGAATCTCCCGCCCTTACAAACTTTGTGCATGGCTTCAAAATTAGGGTCTCCAACACTCTCAACCTAGCTGATGTACGTCCCGCTGCTGTAGTTTGGACGACCTCATACTTACAAACACGCACAACAGACACTCCTAAAAGATGACCGTTACAAGATGATCGTCCCTGCAATATACAACCGCTCCGTTCAAGAGCCCAGCAACCTCATATCAAACTTAAGGTTCATCAGCGTCGAAGACCAGGATATCACGTATCTCCAAGATTGTGATTCGCAGGCCCTTTCAATCACTGACGAAGTTGAAACATTGTTTGTACTCAAGCTCCACCGTTACTTGCAAGGACAAGGACACCCACAACACCCAGCTGTTGCTGAACTCCTTCAGTTTGAGGAGGAACATCGTTTCTATGGCAACAAGGTATTGCGATCACGCCTATTCTTACGCTTTGCTACAGGTTCCGAGCTTATGCCAGCAGGTGTTTGGAACGTCAAGGTGAGAGTATATAGTCTCCATATGTGGGCGCAGTTATGATTTAATCATGATGTGTGATAGGTTGTGTTCCTCAATGACCTTCCTCCTGAGCATTTACACCGTATCCCTGAAAGTGCTGGTGCGGATTGGCAAGTAAGCACGTTTACTGTCTAGGCCGTGGAACACGTTAGATATAACAATTTCTCTCTCCACTTAGCCGCTACCGATTCCCCTCTATGCTCAGACATGTATCCGTCAAGTTCAGGTGGCCCTGAACAAAACTTCTCTCGTATACGTTACAGAGCCGCTTCCACACAATGACGATGGAATGGCCGTCACCATGTTTGACGTATGGATTCATACATCACTCATGCGTTCTGGAGGAGCGCATGACTTCAATGCTGCATAGGTCCTTCTCTTGCTGTCTCTGTTTCTTGTTGACATTTTGATGCCTTCGAGTTCCGATTTGTCTCTTTCAATAACTCCCCACTCATTCTCTGCTATTTTAATGCACTGTCTGGCACGAAACAACTTAGAGCGCTGTGCTAATCCTGACTTGAAGTTTCAAGTGTAATACAGTATATGTACCAGTGGCACCCGCTTTATACAAACTAGCAAAATACTTGTACTAATCTTTACTGACTACTGCATGTGTCGCACTCGTTCAATAGTATGTTGCAGCAATTCTAGTCGATGACATTCCGTGCTGTGTTAGTTTTGGGCTTCGCTGTGGGATGGTGATTCTGGCGCTGTGGCACAGTCCAAGTTGTGTACCTGTCGCTATTACTGTATACAACTACTTGAAGTGAAGAATACTTAGTGAGTATGTGCGGGTAACTAAACAAGGCATGGATCCATGGCATTGTACGCATACCACTGACATGCAGATCTGTAATAGAACAAAAGCCCAGGTGTACTACTGGCAGATGATTGACAGGATGGGTCGCCAAGTTGTTGATAGAGATCCTGGAGAGATATGCAATGGGCCACAGGTTGCGAATCTCAAGAATGTCAGTGGGATTAGTAGGGTGCATAGCCTTACTCCCTCGACAGTGTGGGTCACACGTGTATTTGTTGTTTTCTACGACCTTGAGAATGGTAGAAGAAATATAGAATATGTACATAGACTCGCTGTTTGGGGTGTTAGGAGTGATAGATCCCAGGCCACCGACTCGGAAGCTGGCACTTCAGAATGAGAACTTCTCAAGCGTATTCCGCACAAGAAGTGCAATTGGGTGTAGAATCTGTAGATAATCTTGAGTAGATCTCCTTGGAATCCCTCAAAATGGCTAGAAGTTACCTTAATCTGAGTCGAACATTTCATCCAACTAGTAAATGTGAGACTGAAAATGTAACGGCCCTATGCACCGACAATATAAATCACGATACCAGAGTATGCTCTCCAAGTCAAGAAGAAATGGCTTCATTGCTCGTCCCGCTACCTCTTGACACTATCCGACAAGCGTTCGTTGAGCTCGGACGGCATGTGACTATATCATTGCACACTCAGTTAGGTGACCACACCAGACTTCAGCATGTGCAGCGTGAATGTCACCGGTTTCTAGAAATCGTCAATCAAGTTCGTCCGCTTCCCATTGAACACACACCTAGCATCTGAGCGAGCCTTTGCAGCACAACTCAGTTGTTCCCATACACGAGCTCTCTGTCATCCAAAACAGCGTTGCAGAGATGCTTCGTTGTCTTGATGAAGCCGCTATTGCTTCTGCTGACCCTCCTGACGTACCCCCACCAATACTCACGGAGGTTGTTCGTACAGGACAACGAGGACGTCCTCGTGTTCATATTGATCCTAATTTATTGGAGGTATCGTTAAGCCTCCGAGGACCATCCGAGCTTGGAACGTTATTTGGCTGTGCCCCACGCACTGTGCGTCGTCGTGCGCTTGAGCACCGTTTGGTAGAGCCTGGGGAACCTGTCTATGTGGACTATACAGATGAGGATGGAAATACAGTGCGGCTCTACACTACACCCTCACGGGACCGATCAGGACTTACCGATGAACAACTCGATGCGATAACAATGCAAATTCTTGAAGTATTCCCTGTTTTTGGGAGGCGGATGATTGATGGTCATCTGAGATATCTCGGCCACCATGTGCCTCGGCGGAGACTGGTGGAATCGTACCTCCGTGTTCACGGACCACCTACAGGTGCTTTTGGGCCACGACGCATTCAAAGGAGAGTTTATAGTGTTCCGGGCCCCAATTCTTTATGGCATCATGACGGACAGCATGGCAAGTCATTATGATTTTTTGTGGAGAGTAATATACATTGATCACCTCAAAATTAGGTCTCATCCGGTGGCGGATCGTGATTCATGCATTCATCGACGGCTTCTCGCGCTTTGTGATGGGCGTTCGTGCGAGCAATAATAATCGTGCTGAAACAGTCCATAGTCTTTTTCTAGACATTATTGAAGAACATGGCTTACCTAGTAGGGTGCGAGGTGATCATGGAACGGAGAATCTGCATGTTGCTGCATATATGGAGGAGGCCAGAGGTCTGGGACGCGGCTCTTACATCTGGGGAAGGTAAGCACTCACAAAACACTTATAATAGACTCAAAGCTCACAAGGGTTTAGGAGCGTACACAATGTTCGCATCGAACGATTGTGGCGGGACCTTACAGCCGGAGTTGGATACAAGTGGAAGCAATTTTTTCAAGATCTTGAACATTACGATGGTCTTAACCCCGACATGGAGGGCCATTTGTGGCTCCTTCACCACCTGTTCCTCGACGCCATTAATACAGATGTCTCGGAATGGGCAGAGGCTTGGAATAGTCACATTATGACAGTTCCTAATCAGCGCCAGCGGAGCCCTAAGGATATGTTCTTTTTTGGGATGCTAGAGAACGGCTTCCGAGGATTCGAATCAGCACTGGGGGACGTCGAGGAGACAGTCGATGATCTGACAGCGTACGGTGTGGATTGGGAGGCGATTGATGACCCACGCATCCTCCAACATCACCACGAGTACAATGTTGCTGACCAATCTGGCAACAACCCGTTCATTACCTATGAACCATGCAATTTCTCAAATGTCGACGTACCGGAGGCAGGTTGTCCACTTACGCAGGAGCAGGTTGCATTCCTTGACAATCAACTCAATTCGTCACCTTCAGCGAGGTCCAGGTTAATGGAAGGAAGGCGAGAGGTCTGGATTGTGGCGTTGCGCATATGTATGGCAATATTTTCCCACAATTAGTCAGCTCGTTTGCGAAATCATCTTCTCGATAACGATTCTGATGATTTCTTGTTTCATTTTCCATTTCTCCTGTCAGTTCAAGAAATCCATTTGCGAAATCATTTTCCAACATCTAGTTCTCGAAATCCAGAAAATTTTACAGGAATTTCTTTGTTTTCTTCAATAATCATTTGTGAAATCATTTCATCGAATTTCAGCTATTAAAATCAAAAATCATTTACATGAATTCTTTTGTTTTCCTTTTTGTCCAGCGGGTCCCACTATACCCGTAACGTTAAATTCCGGCACGATGACCACAACTGAATCGCACGGCACCACACAGTTGAGCTTCTTACTTTAAGCTGTGGAAGTGAACAAAATGAATTCGAATG